>JANWGL010006798.1:3421-14175 GCA_025200755.1 Ceratobasidium sp. C01 | reverse complement strand
AACATCTGTGGACCACCGACCAGAACTTGTCCAGCACTTACAGCTCGAGAAACTTGAGTTCGGAGTCCTACGAGAGAACAACTTTTCACCCGAGTATGAGCGTCGCCTTATAGACGAAGGGGGCTGGTTCACGTTCGAAGACGACGAAAAAACACTTCGAATCTCGATTGGACCGACTCAAAGCAACCCCATCGTCATCAGCGTCGCAATCGCCATTCAAACTGTGGAGTATGTTGCTCTTGGCGAGGATCGCGGTTCTCAGTACCTTTTTCTTGAGCTACTGCAGAATCCTAGATTCGAGAAAGAGGATTCTGCGCGTCCTTCAACACGGAACCTGAGGGAATACGTTCGACGCAGTCGAACTCGGCAGTCTTCTCTAGATGAGGCCGATGGCCCCCATAGTCTTGTTGCGCCATTTACCTCAAGATGGCTCAAGATAACTTTCTTCCAGGACCCGGCTCCACCAGATCTAGATTGGCTAGACCGACTCTGTTTGCTCGCATGTCTCCCAATCCCCGATTTGCAACTCCAGTTGTCGTTCGAAAAACGGGGTCTGTATTCACAGCATAACCAATCCGAAATCGATAGCTGGCTGAACTCCGGTACCCTACCTTGGGATGTTGCATTTCAATGCGAGGCTCTGTATCGGAACGGAACCTTGGCACCCCCCGAGCTACTTGCACTTCGTCCGTCAATCGAGGCAATGCTAGCATCCCCAGACAAGCGACCACATACTCGCGATGCCTTAATTGCGTTCAGGTCGGAGATTGAGGGCGCAGGTACGCGGACGACCTTTAATGATTTCGAAGAGAGGGACGTTGTAGAAGCGTTCAATCTCGTATTCGAGCAGTCCGAGAAAACTAGGAAAGTTTTCCCCCAGAGTCCGACCGAACTCTCCGCGACGAGCAAGATGAAGTTCATGTGTCACTACGTGAAGATCACTCCCACAGCAATCTACTTGACAGGTATGTTTTCCTTCAAGTTTGGCCAAGTTTTGGTCACATTCACGAAATGACTAACGTCTTTAGGCCCGCTTTCAGAGCAATCCAACCGCGTTATTCGCCGTTACCCAGGATTTGAGTCGAATTTTATACGTGTCAGCTTCACGGACGAGAGCGATGGTCGGCCGCGATTCGATTTTGAGGTAGACACAGATGCCTTTTCAGCAGCCCGGTTTGGCAGTTTTCTGAAAAATGGTATATGCGTCCAAATAGATCAATTCAATGAAATAGGTCTTTTAACACGGTTCAACTCTTAGGTTTCTCGGTCGGAGGCCGGCACTTTGCTTTCTTGGGCTATAGCCAGTCCGGTGCAGTATCAATGTTTCGTGTTGGTACATATTTTGCCTAATATCCTGCGCCGTTGACAGGATTCCGCGAGCACAGCTGTTTCTTCAGCTCTGACTTCGAGTTTAATGGTCAAACTATAACGCCAGAATACATCCGCTCCAGCTTGGGCGACTTTTCTCCGGAAGTCACCGAATGTCCCGCGCTCTACGGTGCAAGGATGAGCCAGGCGTTTTCGTCGACACTTCCATCGATTACTTTGGACTTATGTCAGGTAATTCTCGAACCTGACCTGAAGTCGTCGGACGGTGGGACATTCTCGGATGGATGTGGAAGGATGAGTCGCGAGCTGGCTGCCGAGGTCTGGGAGAGTCTGATTGCTCACCGGGGTGAGAAATACGAAAGGCACCCTGCAGAGCCTATCCCAGCTGTGTATCAGATTCGGATTGGAGGTGCGTCGCTCGGATGCACTACTGCTTAGGGTTAATTATAGCACAGGTAGCAAGGGCGTAGTACGAGTTGATCCAAAACTCTCAGGGAAAGTGTTGTATATTCGGCCATCGATGAAGAAATTCGAAGCCCCCAATGAACTTACGTTGGAGATAGCGCGGACGTTTGAAGCCCCAGCTCCATGTCTATTGAACAGGTATGCGTACCCACTGATCTCGGTCTGTGCTTGCGCTTACAGCCCACAGACCACTGGTTATGCTTTTGTCCACGGGTGGGGTTGATGCTCCAATATTCCATAAGATCCTCTTAGAGGCGCTGAATGACGCGGTTTCAGGGCTCAGCACCTTTGATGGCGCTTCGCAACAATTACGAGCTAACCGACTCGGCAAGCCGTTCCGTCTGGCGGACACGTTTGAGAAACTCTCGAGCCTCGGTTTTGAGTTGGATCAGGATGGAATCCAAGCAGCTATGGGGATCCAAAAGATTTTGAATTCGTCTCTGTATCACATCAAGCTTGGCATAAAGCACAAGGCTCGGATTCCCCTCCCAGGCAGCTATACTCTCGTGGGGGTTTGTGACGAAGACAATTACCTGTTGCCGAAACAGATATATGGTATGTAGAAAGTTCTCGATTATTATCCCGAACTCTCATGCTTCATTCGTTGATGTAGCATGCGTACAAGAATTTGATCGTAAAAATGGGCGTATCCATATCAAGTATTTGTTTGGGAAAATGCTGGTAACCCGAAGCCCCGTTATTCACCCAGGAGACGCACAAGTCCTTTATGCAATTGGCGAGCCTCCGGAAGGGTCGCCGTTTGCTGGCGAGGGGAACCATCTTCCCAACTGTGTCGTGTTCTCGTCTCGTGGTCCACGGCCAGTCCCGAACATGCTGGGAGGGGGAGACCTTGGTGAGCAACTCTAAATTGAGCATAGGAAATAAGGCTTACCGTTTTCATAGACGGAGTACGCAGTTTGAGCATTATTACTCGAGTATAGAACTGATATTTGGCCGAACAGGATTTGTACAACTTGATCCTACTGCCGGAACTCATCCCGCGTCACATATATGCGCCGGCGGAATATGCCGAGAAGCCTCCCCGCGAGACACTGGATCGGCCAAGGTTCGATCTAGCCCTTTTAAATCACGATTTGCTCACTCTATTAACAGTACCATTGACGATGTTGCTGACTTCATGGTCAGAGTACGTCATCATATCCTTACTTGTTGATGGTGCTAACCTCTGCCACTAAAGTTCATGTGCAAAGATGCAGTAGGACGACGTCAACACATTTCGTATTAGTACTAATGGCAAATTGTCCAGGTTGCGATCATTGCTATCAATCACCTCGTAATCGCGTCGATGAGCGCAGAACAAGGGACCCGCGACCCGAATTGCATGATCAATGCGGCGCTTCATTCAACGGTGAGATTTTACGCTTATTAGTCGCATTGTACTACTGTTAACATCCCGAGACCAGGCCGTTGATTTTGTTAAGACCGGGGTCCACGTTGAAAATGACGAGATTAGAAAACCGAAGTACGGCCGAGACCGTTCCCGGGAGACAGATCCAGTTTTACGGCCAGACTGGCAAGCCGGCCACGGACGAGACGCGGAAAACGGTTGCTACTATTATCCTTGTCAAAGGTATGAAATGCCCTCGCTACTTAAACTTGCCTCCGCTAACAGCTCCTTGAACTAAGCGCGCTCGGTAAACTTTTCCGCGCCGTTGGGATACCCTTTGAGAACCCCGCACGAGAGGAAACTGGACAGCCAATTCAGCCAAATCGGCCAAATGGTATCCTCCTTCGCCTCGCTAGACAAGTTGCCCGTTACAAGGATGGAATCGAAGCTACCTTCCGCTCCGCCGACACATGGGTCGAGGCCTTGTTCATGCAATACGTATTCGAGCTGAATCACATCTGCGTCTCTCACACCCTCTCCGCCGAAAGCAATGAGAGCGTCTCTGAAATCGAAATTATGCTCGGCACGAACCTCGAAGCGACTGTCAATAAAAATAGCCTCATTGACCGTATGAAGCGAGTCTCCGACGACCTTGCAAACTTCATCCGGGGCGAGCTCCGCGGTCCTGAAGGCTCCGATCCGCACGATTGGCTCGCTCGTGCATGGAAAGCGTATCTGACTTATTGTGGTGTCGGAGAGCGCAGGTTCGGGGCGTTGAGTTTTAGCTGGATTGCGTTAAATTCGGTGTTGAGGGCTCTGCATGAGCTAGACGGATCTTTGTTCCCCACTGCTCCGGCGGAGATCACGACTGCTTCGGTGGTGCTGGGGCAGTCGAATTCAGAGGGCGCCGACGAGTCTCAACCAGATTATGAGAGCTGGGATCATTGGGAGGTTGTCCTGGAACCACGTAGGTAACCTGCCCTGTCCTTTTGGTCCTACTTACTTACATGTATCGACTGCACGTTTTCTAGCAGGACCTCCTATAATCGCGTGAGTACCAGCACTAAAACATTAAAATTAATTGGAGCTGAAATCAGGAATCTTATCCTCTAATAAACAGTATGAGCTAGGGAATCGTGAATGTATGTATGTAGCTAGGACATCTGAGAGCGTCGAATATTGAAATGAATCAAAACGAACTGCTATGCATCATGAAATTGTGCGAACCAGTGACAGATAAGTACAAAAGGCAAGGTAAGTCATGAGCGGGCGAAAAAGAGGACAGTGCACGACAGCTCTGGAGCTGAATACCCCCACTTCTTCGGCCTGCCTGGCTGCCTCCACATGCCGCGTCTCATGTCGAGCATTAGTAGCTTGTAATCTTCCATATGCACCGTATGTATAGCACATGTAGCAACACTTTCTCGCATTTCATAGCCCGCGGGGGGTTAGTTATGTTGTATAAGATGCTTGTACTGGGCTGGACATAACACCAAAGCACGAATTCAAGGGACACTTGAAGTAGACAACCAAGCTAGCTAGCACCCACTATCGCATCAACAGCTTATCAATTCGCTGCGTTGGGATCTTACTGAAAAGTCATATCATTGCAACTCTGTTCCTTGCGTAAAAATATGCGAAAATTGAGGACCTCGAACAAGCCCAACCGAGGTATCGTGATTGACAAGGCGGAATGCAGCTTTCCAACGCAATTGATTAGATAAATTGATTCATCCTTTCCGCAACGCATTAAACTATAGCACAAAACCATACTGTGCAATGAACGGCTAGGACGTCGTAGTGTCCCATTAAAACAAAATATATGCATCGAAGACGCAGAGAGAAACAAACTGCAACTCCCACCGAAAAAGGTCCATCAGAAAACAATAAAGTTACATTAGCGTAAAGGCCTTCTCCAGGTCAAACTTGATATCGAGCGAAGGCTTTCCCAGTACTTCCTCTTCCAGACCCACATCCAAAATAACTACAGCAACGTAGCCAAATAGCTTGTCTACTTGTTCGAGCGAGACACCCTTGGCTGTAATATAGTTAGCTCGAGACCATTGGGCTCTAGGTGAAACAAAATACTCACTCTCAGGAAGCAAGAAAAACACCAAAGGAATCATGAGCATCATGCACGACCCGAAAAACTATAACAAAATCTCAGTAAAATAATACAAGCGCGCAGATGAACAGGATTATCTCACCAAGTAGAATCCATATCCAATGTTTGCAAGCATATACGGAGTCGACCTCGCGATCGCGAACTGCCAGAACCAATGCGTCGCGGCCGTGATTGCTTGGCAGAGCGCACGAACGCTTAGCGGGAAGATCTCGGCGCATATAATCCAAGAAATACCGTTCCACGAACCCTATTGAAGGTATAAGTTACTGCACGAAGGGGAGTGTAATTGTGACGTACGCAAGTGGCAACGGCAAAGATATACAGGCATGCGGCTGCGAGTCTCCCTGCGTGTGTGGCCGAGGCTCCCTCAGTAGGTTTTGCAATTGCTACAAAAGCAGCGACGCTAACGAATTATTGTTTATTTTGGGTTCATTCATGTCGAGAATCTGGTGACTTACTAGTACATAGCCAGTGCTCCAATAAAAGCGCCGGTCATTAGTGGTTTGCGCCTTCCAGCACGGTCGACGATCCAAAAGAGAGCGATAAACGTTGCGACCATCTTTACGATGCCATAGATACCCTAAACATCGTTGTAAGCAACAGTTCTACTGGCGGTTGGTAGGGCAAAATTACTTACGGTAGCAAAAAGTGCGCTGTTGGTACCAGTAATCCCGATAGATTCGAAAATAGTTGGGGCAAAATCCTATAAAGGAGATCAGTGGGAATCGCGCATAACAGATTAGATTTTTACTAACACTAATTGCGCCAGCACCTAGTGATTCGCCAATAATTTATTAGACACCACCCAGGCAAGTATTTACGAATCGAACATACCAGTCAAATTTTGGCACATCATAATCCCCATACCAAGCGCCAGCCTATTCCTAAGCCCAGGCTTGGCAATCTCCCTCAACTGTCCAATGAATCCGCTCTTGCGTTGGACGTGAAGTTCGCGGTCTAGTTGGATGCCAACCATCGCAAACTCTTCTTGAATGTAAACGTGCTCGATCGGGAGATTTCGAATCCACGACAAGGTCTGGAGGGCCTCGTCCCTTCGTCCAACTTTGTAGAGCCATCGCGGGGTTTCTTGCAAAAACATCGATGCAACAAGGAGAATGCCACCGGGAACTGTAGGTTTGGATTATTGTTAGCTTCGAGTGGTGGATCCATTAGGGGATTAACTCACTAAGCTGGATGGCCACGGGAATGTGCCACTGTTTGGATGATACTGGCATATTTTTGGAGACGCCAAAGCTAATGGGAATATGAGATCATCTGTCCGCCATCCACATATAACTGCGACTCACTTGATCCAAAATCCAACTCCCTCGCCAATCTGCAGAATAATTTCGTAAAACCCAACCAGTTGCCCACGAATTTTCGGAGGAGCAATCTCCGCCATGTATAATGCTACAGCCGGATTCAGTACAAGAACCAATACGTGAACGGTGAGAACTCACGTGAGGCGAGGGAAATACTTCCAACCCCAAGACCTGTTAATACGCATCCTGCATAAAACATTCCTAACCTGCGAGAGAGAGATAAATCAGACAAAAACATTGTTGACCTTGGGTGCCCGACTCACGAGTGTTTCGCGCCTAACATAAGACTAGCGCCGACACAAAACAAAGTTGATGCAAATCGCAGCGCACAGCGCCTGCCCAGTTTCTCGACGACAACAAATGCCAACAACGAGCCGAAGAAACATCCTAAGGACGGTAGACACGTTAGCCAAAATATAGGTATGAGTCTGGGACCGGTTACTTGCCGGCTTGATAAGTTGATTCTATATTAGAACTAACAAACTCCAGTTGCTTGGGTGACATCTTGTCTAAACCAAATTGTGCTCGAAACATTGGCAAGTCAACGGCTCCCCCGACGACTGCCGAGTCATAGCTATTAAATCCTGTTAGTTCGATTTGTCTCTTCTTCCTGAGTAAGAACGTACCCAAAGAGCGCGCCTCCCCAACCAGCGATCAGAGCGAGAACATATAGGCGCCAATCTGAGATATCAAGAGCTATTAAGTTTCGAGGCTTGAGTTTAGAAGAGGTGCCTTCTACTGACTGTATATTTCCTTTGGTGAAGGTCGATCCTCTGTCCGTTTGAAGGCCATCTAGTCGTTCGAAGCACAAGAAAAAAACGAGTGTGTTCGGTTGTGTGAAGGTCATGGCACCAGATCCCGGGAGCCCTTAAATAAAGATCGCCCCTGACGCAGCAAACTAGCGTCCCCGAGCAAGGCTGTCAAGTAACGAGTTAATTAGCGTCGAAACGATGTTCCGGCTACGAGGAACTCCGAGATATGACGTTCGGGGAGCTCGGACCACAGTACTAGGAATACGAGGAGGTGTTTGCGAGTTCATATGAGTTCGACGTCGTCCCGCTAGCCGAGCGGACCGATACGAGAGAACATTGAATCAAAGGCAGTCAGGACCAAGATCATCAAGAATACTTCCCGGGTCCAGAGCGAGTGGCATCAGACAATATTCGTGAAACAGTAGCCTGCCACAGGAGCTAGAGTCCTTACTAGAGAACGGCTCTCCACTAAGCGATCCTGGCGTTGGCGTTGGGCAGGCGGCGGGAGAGCCGGACAGACTGTCGACATCACGTGATCGGGTCATGTTTGATGAATGCATTGGAAATCTAATGCGATGGTCCTAGACAGCACCTCTCAGGGGCCGAGTCAGCCAATCGCGGCAGAGGTGTAACCTTGTGCTGCAAGATGTCTTGGCGCAAATCTTCTTCTTCTCACGACTTCATTCTTTTCATAAATCCACATGCGCTTATCGGGCTAGTCGGTCAATCGAGTCGCGGGATCGCGTGCATAACAGGCTTGAAATACTTGCTCGCGATGAAATAAAGGACTAGAGAACCAGGATTGATATTTGAGAAGAACATGGTATCATTATGAAACCTAATCCACTTTTATAACTTCAAGAGGTCTAAGAGTTATAGGAAGACTAAAAATAGTAGTATGCCCGGTATCAGGGGATGATTCATCGGTAGCCGCTGGCGATTCTATTCTCTTGGCAGAACCAGACGCTTCCGTCGGTTGCATCTATGAGTTCTTTAAGCGCATTCAGCATATAGTAGCTGTGCTATATTACAAGCACGAAGTAAAATAGGTATGGATATATAGGCCTCTACTCTACGTTTGCCCATTCAAACATCGAATCTGAAACATAATATATACCCATTCTGTAGCCATATGACTAAGTTATGGGTACTAAGTAGAGGCTCAATTGGTCATTGATAACGCCGGAGACACCACCCAAATAGAGTTCGTGGGGTTTAGTTAGGCGATACTGGTGCATGGCAGAGTGGTTATTCATACAGAATTACCGGCTTGCGGGTTGCTTACGAGGGGTCTCCATTGGCGCATGTGCTTCGAAACCTTGCACAACAATAATGGAGCAACTATGTTAGGTTTGACCATCAGAAACATGCACGTATTACCATGTGGTAGGGTGGCATTCTCGGACAAAGCTGGGTGGGTTTGTATTTCCATACGGCCTGGGTTTCTCTATAAAGTCGCCGTACGACTGGCATTTGATTCACGACCAGTTCTGCAGTTTCTACTTCGTTAGTGCCTACCTTCTTTCTCTCCTCCCATTCCCTTTTATTTACTGATTATAGATTTCCCTCCAGCCTAGTCCCATCGTGCGACGACTCAAGACTCTCACAAACATCATCCATATATAAATTGTAAGCCGAGACTTAGGCATTGAAAATGAGATGCTAAGCCCTCTTTTTGCAGCCGACGACACCATGAGGTTCCAATTCACTCAGGTCTTTTTCGTCGCCGCCTTTGTCTTTGGCCTTGTCGCTGCGGCCCCTGTTCCCGAGGTCGAAGCCCGTGGCAACCCCTCGTGCGGCCAGCGCCGTGCTATTGGTGGCGATGTGGGCGTGGACTGCATCTGAAACTAAGCGTAACATACCTCTTGTCATTCTGATTTTGTCGTTATGTGAGAATAAATGGACTTGCTTACGACCTGCTGTAATGTCCGAATGCATCTACAAAGCACCACTAATCGGGTATCGAGACGCTACAAGGATCGAAATCTCGAACATGCATGTTGCTCATTCACTTTGGCGAGTGTGGACGACTTGGGGACAAAGCCAGATTCGGGTACTATCGGAAATCTCGCTGCAGGAGCGGACTGTTTTGATGTTCGACGAGTGCGTGTGACTACTTTGTCTCCCTCGTATCTCCCGGATGTCCGGTTAATTCCGTTCGCCTCACTGCTTGCGCACATATGTTTCACCCCTTCAAGGATTCTGCGTTTGGAAGGAGGCGGTGATGCTTTTCAGACACGCCTACAGTCTCCATTGTTTGAAACTTCAAATTGAAACCCTCTAAGTGTAAAATACAAAACAATGAACCAGCTTTTCCCTGGCCGTTGCAATATCATCTTCACTGAACGGTGACTGTCCCATTCACGTAGACGGCTTGACTAGTTCCGACCTGTACTGTGAACTTGCCAGGCTCGACGACGAACTTGCTATCAATAGTCCAGACTGCAAGGTTCTTGACTGGGATCGACACTGAAACCAACTTGGACTGGCCCGCTACGAGGTCGACCTTGGCGAATCCTTGGAGGGACTGAACGGGAGTGACGACTGAGCTGAAGAGGTCGGTCATGTAAACCTATATGTCCAGTATATCAAAATGGTCAGCTACACTTATCACAGCGCGTGAGTCACCTGGAATCAAGACCCACCTGAACAACCTCTTGTCCCGCTCGAGTTCCGGTATTCTTGACGTTGACCTTAACGACAAGAGTATCGCTAGCGCTGAGCGTGGACTTGGAGAACGAAAGTCCCGAGTACTGGAATGTGGTATATGACAGACCATGGCCGAAACTCCTGAAACTTACCTCATGTCCAAACACCAAGGTGCCGTCGTCTTTGATATAACCTGGCCCCGACCCGTCGACAGGACGAGAGCCTTTCAGATAGTCATAGAACGCTGGCGCAGTGCCAACGCTGCGCGGCCATGAGACGGAGGTTCTGCCTATACAAATGCGGTATGATCTAAGCCTAATCTACTCTGCAGTACCACGGAGCCCCAGCACAGACCTGAGGGATTGTAATCACCGAAAATAACCTCTGCGAGAGCACGTCCTTGCTGCGACGCATTTATTAGCTATTAGCATTAATCTGAGGCTTGGATACAGAAGACTCACCAATTCGCCACCATAAAATTGAGAAATGATGGCATCCGCATCTATCAATCTATCAGCACTATACCAAGGCACCAGGTTTGGAAGATGAGTGCTCACTCCTGTATACCCAAGTCTCGGCAATGGGTTTACCAGAGACATAGACGACAATAACTTTCTTCCCGGTAGCCTTGATGGCTTTGATCAGGTTCAGCTGGGCTCCTACCAACCCAAAGTCTGAAATATCGATATGCTCGCCAGTCGTGGCATTGGCCTACGAAATCAGAGGTCAGCATACGTATTCTGCGGAAGTTGAATTCCTTACCG
>JANWGL010006797.1:0-11743 GCA_025200755.1 Ceratobasidium sp. C01 | reverse complement strand
CACAAGCAAATGAGAGGGCTCTGGGGACACTCTGGAGGTAGATCAGGGTCTTCCAAGTGGCTATGCTTGCAGTGTAGATGTGCACTTGATGAATCATATTGGCAATGAAAACTATATTCACATTTAACCACTCATTTTAATTGTTCTACATGGAAAACCCTCTAAATGCTAGAAATTACTCATAGGGGTGAGAGCCAAGGATCATCAAGGCATGTGGAAGGGGGGGGAAGCACATTCCCAAGTGGAGGAATGCACAAGTTAGGGCAAGAAGGAGTAGAAACAATACCAAATGGACCCTTAAATGCAAATAAGTGTGCCTACAAACACTATATATGGACATTCATCTGTCAAACCCTAAGGCTAACCCTGAGCTACCTCCAGAGTGTCTCCAGAGCCCTCTCATTTGCTTGTGAGGACCTCTGGTGACTCTGGAGACTCTGAGAGTATNNGTGGTGACTGCAGATGTTCTGTCTCATCGATCCCATCCGCGTCTCCCGACGACACAGTCGGCTCCCCTACTTCGCTTCTTTCTTCTCCTACCACGACTCTCTTCTCGCCTACGGCTCCTACTTTCCCCAAGACCACCGTCATGGCCAATAACGAGCATCTTCGGCAGCTCCTCGCGTCTTACCCAGCTGCTATTATGGATTTCTTCGGCTCCGGGACTCTCTGCCTCCACAAGACTGGACCAGCGTGGCCCGTTGCCCCAGCAAACACTCAGAAGCTTGTTCATGCTGCCCGCCCATACTACAATCCCGAGAAGGCGCCGATCTGGCCCCCGACCCTAAGGAGCATTGTTGCCTTCCTCGACTCACTCGACGTGGATGTGCAGTTGACCGCGGTTGACCCGCTTGCATACGCCAATGCCGGTCAGGCACAATTGTTCTGCGACTTCATCGTCGTCATCAGCGTCAATCCGCAGACGCTTGCCCATGCAGATGCTGTAGCCGCTGCTCCTGGCGTTATTGCTATACTCGAGGTGAGTTTGGGAACTTGCGTGTGAAGGAGATACTCATTTTTATCAACACTCTAGAAAGCCGGGTTCTCCGATGTTCAAGTCGCGTTCGTTGAGGCCGTCTATCGCCGCCGCCAGGCGAAGTTCATGGGTTTCGACCCGAACTCTGAGCTGGAGAGCATCGCCAAGCTACGCAAGCCATTCACCCTTTCTCTTGGTAGTCTCTGCATCGCTCCCTACAACACGCCTCACTACGAAGGCAGCGGTGGTGTCTTGATTCGTCTCACCTCCGACCCGTCCGACAAGCGCGTCTTCCTTCTGACATGCGGCCACGTTGCCCACCCTCCCCCTGTGTGCTCAAATAGGGCTTATACGCGCAAGAACAACAGCCAACCTCGCGAAGACATTGTTCTCCTTGGCACCGCCATGTATGGCGAATCCCTCGGCAACATTATGAAGCTGATCGGGGAGCAGACAAAGTCGATCAACACCTGGGAGTCGTCCCTTAGCAGGATCCCAGCGCAGGCTCCCGACGAGCCCTCGCCTAGGACAGATCGTCGCCAGGAGCTCACCGACCTCATCGCCAAGGCCAAGAAGACGATCATGGCAGTGGGCGAACTCCGCAAAGCCGTGACGAAGAACTACTCCTTCACTGGCTCCCGCATCCTCGGATTCGTCTACCACTGTGCAGAGATTGGAGTCGGCGCTGACGGCTATATGTATGATTGGGCCTTAATTCAGCTCGACCTTGACAAGTTGGAGGTGGATAACTTCTTGGGAAATACGCTTTACGTCGGTGCGTCAGCCTTGTTTCTCTCTGGTCCTTCTCGCTGATGCCCCTTTGTCTACAGGCGGAAACAAGACCGCCATGGACTGGGAAGCGTATATGTTTCCTCAGCCTCACGACTCTGCCGACTTCCACGTTCCCAGCGACCTCCTTCTCCAGCTCCAGGACTACGTTTGCGAGGATGAGATGCGCAATCCCCAGAACTATGACGTCCACGACATAAAGACACTCCTGGCGGTTAAGAACGGCCGAACGACTGGTACCACTTTTGGCCGCGTCAATGGCTTCGAGTCTATCACCCGCGAGTACCCCGCTCACGACCTCAAGGTCGATGCCTTCGAGGTCATCGTGCTCGGCTACGACACCAAGACGGCCAAAAACGATCGCTTCTCTGATGAGGGAGATTCGGGGGCCATGGTTGTTGACAGGCTCGGTCGTCTCATTGGGCCTGTCACGGGCGGTGGAGGCCCTACGGACGCCACGGACAAGAGCTACATCACACCGTACCACAAACTCAAGCAGCAGATCGAGGGGCAGTTAGAGAAGGCCCACCTCCTCCCCCCTGTTTTCGACTTCCTTTTTACTTGAGTTACGTCCGGAACGCGCTGCTCACGAAGTCTCTTATCGCCCCCCACTGTCCTTTCTCTCCCAGCTCGTCTTCTCCTGTACCATTTTTCTCCTACCATCTATGCATTCCCCCTCCCTTTCTTTCTTGCTCTTCTCTCTCTCTTCTTCCGTTCGCGCTCGCCGTCCTCCCCTTCAGAGGCCATTCTTCCCGTCTTGATCGCAGTCCGTTTCTGTCGGTTTTGTAACCGTCTTGTTGCTTCTTTTTTTGTTGTGTCTCTAAGGTTCACCCCGCGACTGTTGGTCGCTCGGCTCGGGTACGTTGTGACCTTCCCGCGTGCTGCATGAGCAAGGTGGCGCTCGTATTTTGACGGGCTTTGACAGCGTCGATCAGGGGATCAATGCTTATTATCTTTCATTTCATCGTGGCTCCACGCCCGAGAATTCTACTTCTTGGGTACTGTCTAATCCTGTCGCTAGGGTAATACAATAGCAATAATATCACATTTAACCAAATCCTACAGGGTATCCGAGCTCAAAAATATGTAGTCGTCAAGGTTCTGATATTTGTTTAAATAAAAATCAGAATATCGTTCCAAAACGTTGTCACGATCTACGTCTCGCGGAGCCACCCCCTGAATAACTGGTGCCAAGGGACATAGCCGCAAAATCTGCGCCGCTAGTACTATCTTGTGCCGCCAACGCCCGCTTGCCTTGCTAACCTTCAATAGACCAGTTGTCTTACTGGCGGCTCGTGGGATTTTGCTAAACGTGTGTATGTATACCATGAGTGGCGGATTCGGGACGAGTGTGCCGGGGCTCAATCGAAAAATTAGACGGACTTGCCCAACCGAGCAATCTACATGCGCGAAGCTCGGTTTAGTTGCCATCTTGTGTGTTATTAATCATTGTTGAACAAAAGCGTAGCTCACCGTGTAGTTTCGTAGTCCGGGCGGTTGTCGCCTCTGAATCATTGTAGAACACGGGATCATTCTTTGCAGCGTGGTCGTGAGCGGCCGGTTTGGCACGAATTCGCTGCATTGTTATTTTCGAACGATGCACAGCTGAATGGAGGTGAGTGCGCAGAGCGCGCCATGTGTCGATTTGGGTATGTTTGTCGACGGTGATGGGGTGAGAGGTAAGGCAACGACTTCGGCTGACCTCGTGCATCATCTGCTCAAGATCCAGGTTGTAGAGCCGACAGACCTCTCGAATTAATTTTCGAGTGGTTGAAGACTCCTAGTTCACCTTCTGTAAGTTGGATATCCCGTGCGTATCTTGCGGGCGTGGCCGTGGGCGAGATCGTGGATTCGGATCATCTGAATTTGTCCGGCGCTTACGCTCCGACTTCTACTCCCAACCTCAACGTCTCCCTGATCTATCAACCACCAAGGCACCTACAGCAATCAAGTAAGGTGAGCTACTGTAACACACCTATCCGATGACTGAATTTTTTTTGGAATAGGTCTATTGACAAAACTCACTTTACTGATACCCTGTTCACCAGTCTGGCCCCTTTGCCCGTCGTACTCGCGTCCCTGGTCGCTTTTTTGTTGGCCACGTGTATCAGGAGCGTTGTCGTCGCTCTCGGTTTGCTGTTCCGTCGCCTCCCCATCGTCACCGTCCGTTCCCTCTTTGGTGGCTTCCGTAGGCACATCATCAAGACTCGTTCAGGGCTTAGACTTGACTCGTTACCATTCGTACAACATGCAAGATTAGCTACTTCGGCGTAAAGGTCAGTATCTAAAGTCCCAGTTGTCAAAAAGATTGATTTACGACAAACCTTGCTCGTTTTTTCCTTTCTCGCCCTGATTACTTGCCACCCAACCCATCCAGGCTTCAAAGTCGCGCATCTTCTCGTGTCAATCCAACCACTGTGTTGTCTGGATTTTCCACTCTCGCCGATTGGACGCCCGATATGCATCTTTAACATCAATATGCAAATGCTCCATCGTTTCGGTCGAAAAGTTGTCCGCGCTCCCTTTCCGCCGAATGTGTAGTGTGAGGTGGCGAATGACGTGCATCCTCGGTATGTTGAAGTGCGACATGACCCCACGCTTCCCCCTTCGAGTCCCGTTTTCGATCCAGGACTGCCGGTGCACCATAAACGTGTTATAGGCGTCCTCGTATGCCGTAAGAGAGCGGTCGGATTGGGTTCGAAGTTGCGCAAGGTATATGCAATCCGTTGCCGCTCCCGTCGCCTGAGTAACGTTTTCGTTGATAGCGCCAGGTGCATCCGCCACAATTAGGAGATGGGTTCATTGGAGGAATTCATCAATCGTTCCAGCAAAAAACATCTGAACGGTGTCGATAAGCCATTCTGGATGTCCCTTCCGAAGCTCAACATTTTCAAAGCGTTACCCCCCGATCTGCTGCATGGATTTCATAAGCGCTTTCACGACCATATTTACAGATTTAACCTTATTGGGATGGGTGAGCTCGAGTACGACGCCCGCATACGGTCCCAGCCACATTTTGTCGGCGAGCGGGCCTTCCTCCGTGGAGTATCGCATATTTCACAAATGACAGGTATCGAACACCGCATCCTCGAACGAAGGTGGGCGACCCCAAGCGGCCTTGTAGTCTCGTTTGATTTTCCGAATTGTCTGTAGGATACCAGTGGGAGTTCGTGGGGGCCCACATTCCGGGTCACCAAGATTGGTTGTAGCGCGGTCGCAGTCAGGGCAAGTTTGCGCCCCCAACCCAGCGACAAGCCACTGCCCCTCCAGGTCTGCGATGTACCCAGCAAGTTCGTATAGTACTGACCGAATATTGCCTTCAGGATCGACAACGTCATGAGGGTGCGTGCGGCGGAGTGTTCGCGTGACAACCTCCATACAACGGTGAAAGAGGCGTCGGTTTAGTACCCCGAGAATTGTCTGTCGTACCGATTTGGGTCGGTCTGTGTACTTAGACATGGTGAGCTCGAATTTTGACTTAGGTATGTATGCAACTAAAATCCACGCGTTCTCGCTTGTGCTTGCTCGTAATGACTTGTCTAGCTTTGCAAGACTCATATAAACGGCGTGAGCAGCTACGTTGCCCGAGTGCATCGACAATTGTGTTGAATCGCTGGCGATGAGTATCCCGCCAAGTATTGTCCCAACCGGTAAGCTTTCCTATTATTTTATGGTGTTAATTTTGCAAACCAGCTTAGACGCAAATGCCCACCTGTCGTTCATTCCAGTCCTCCCCAGTCTAAGGGTTGTCGTACAGCCTTACGGTCTCATCGCTGTTGTAGTGGATCCCGGGAGCGACAGCGAGCTTATTGGCGAACAACGGACGTCCAAATAGGAAGTCACCGCATTCCTGCAGATCTCGATAGAACAAAACCGCCCGGTCTTCTTTCCGCACGTTGGGCAATCCCACATCTTCGGTGTGCCATTTAGGCCCACCAAACCCAGCCATTTTGTCCCTGACCTTTTTGAACAGGCCCTTCGCGTTCTTGAAAGAATACTTGGCGTCACGGTACTAGAACAGCAAGGTGAGTGTATGCGTACTTTGAACATGACAAATACTCACTCGCTCAGTCTTCAGCAGCTTGTTTAGGCTCGCCTGTGATGTTTTGGTAATGGCCATCCATTTCACTGTCTCCCATTCGTCTTTGGAACCCCACATCGCATACTGATTTCCTATTGGACCTGTCTCATTCTCCTCGCGCTCGACTTCCCATCGGTCCGCCCTTTCCCACAGCTCTGACCAGCTGTAGAATGCTGGTATATTACTCGATCTTTGCTGGAGGTGCGAGTATAATTCGATAATAGGCCGTTTTGATTGTTCTCGATTATTCTAGGCTCGACTCTGGGCTCAGGCTCAATTCCAAGTGAAGTTTGCCCGTTTGCGGTTTCGGCAGCTGATGCGTATGTGGCTGTGTGAGTGGAGATAAGTAAACCGTATCTGGTCTCGCATAGCTCCAACTAACCAAATTCGTGATGTGTTGCATCCAGACCATCAGCCCACGGGTTTTGGCAAAGGTCTAGATCGGGGGTTTGAAATCCTATTCCATAACTTTCGAGCGTGGGCTCACCATGATTGAGGTCGAATGCGTGGGGTAGATCGAAGGATGGGGGGCAACGGGCCCCATAAGGGGATGATAGGTACCTGGCCAGTGTGCGGTTTGGGATGCAGCATTGAACTGACAAGGAAGTGGGCAGGTGGAAGGGGGCGTTGACATGGGTTCCAAAGGAGCTGAGGAAGCAGCGGGAACCTGTGGCCTTGGAGGGGCCGATTCTCGGACCGGGAGATAGAACAGGGGTTGGTGGCCAAGGCGGCGACAGCTCCACCGGTACCTGCACATTTGCGTCTCCCAAGGGGGGTATGAAGGCCTGGAGGCTCGGCGATTCGTTCACCCCTGCTGTGGGTGTATTCACATTGCCTCGATGAGTAGTGTTTTCCGATCCGTCACCACTAACCAGAGGTTGATTGGACGTGACATTGGCTACAGGGGCAGATATCCCGCACCATAGATGGAGATATTGTGAGTGGTACGGTACAGATGCTATTTGCTGGACAACCAACCTTGCTCTTGAAGCAGATGTTTGTACTCGCTTTGTAGAATAATTTTCTGATCTCGACATCCCACGCTGCACTTTGTGTGACTGTTGGAGCCACGTACTGTGTTGAATGTTCTGTAACACCGAGTGCAGATGTATGGGTCTTTGAGTTTCGCTGCTGTGCTCATTGCCAAAAGGTTTAAGGGAGAGGTGAGGAGGGGGGAGAAGATTCTGCGAAGACATTGAACAACCATATGGTTACGACCACTCATTCCGTTCCCATCGCATCTTGCACTTGTGGTTAGGCGTAGGCCTACACAATATTTCATATCAATTCCTTGGCTACCCGGTGTGCATATGGTACATGCGTTGAAGCGCATGCGGTGCGTTCCCAAATAGAATTGTACTAGAACTTGGATGGTGCGCAGTTTGCCTGTTTCCTCTCTTCACTAACCACACTTGACCCTGTGTAGACTCTAACAACTCCGGCTGTTAACTCCCCCCAACTTGCGATCGTCCGCAACAACTGTCCGCCCCCAACTGCGCAGTACATTTGCTGTTCCGATGTGTACGGGTATACAGACACTACCCCCCACTTGCAACACTTGCAACAGCTCCGAGGACGCCAGGAAAGCATACCCAAGGCATACACCAGCAGTGTCAAGCCCCGAAGGTGTGCTTTCATACCTCTATAAATCCCTTGGATTCCACTTCATCGTTTTCCAACTCGTTCGATATCTGCTTCCACACCCGCTCTGATACACTCTTGCCAGCCAAGAGACTCAAATCACTATTCTCATTCACATCCTTGCGCTGTTCCCTTGCCTCAATTGTATGTTTTCAATCTCATTGTTTCTTGTCGTGAATTCCGCTAGCCGGTATATAACACGGGCAGACTGCCTTAAGCTATGCCCCCCCTTCACACCGAATCGTCAACAGTTTCCCTTCCTCCACGCGAGCGGGTGGTGGCGAAACGTCGCGCTAAAGCTATCAGGCTTGGCTTACCCCCTTCGACCTTAGGCCAATTGACCACTCGCGACACTCGAAGGAAGGCCAAGGCTCCTGCGCCCACTTTGGCTGCAACACGCAAACGACGCATATACGCAATGGATGTTGCATACCTCGATCAGGCCGACGGCTATCACATCAAGCGTGTTGTGCGTCGCCCAGCCACTTCGGAACCCCGGGTCCCAGTGCCATACCTCCCAGGTCAAGAGGGTAAGTCCACGTCTCTACAGAATGTCCGACATGATAGCTGACATCAGTGTCAGATATTCCTCCACATCACGAAATTGGTCGCATTATGAGTGTACATTATCATACCAACAATGTACACCAGTATGAATGTCAATTATAACTCCGTGATATGCTAGTGGAAACATGAAATACAATACCTAACCTATCACCGATATGCATGTAGGTGTTGGTGCCAATGTGGGGCTGTATGCATGATTTACCCTTATAAAGCTAGGTAGATGCAATTAGCGCCTGATTGGTGCTCCAAGCTCTGGCGGTGTACCGTCCGGGTCACGTGGTCTCCCCCTTCCCTCTCCTATACTCGTCCTCCATACCGCTATAGGACATCCATTGCATCCCCCACCCCTCCAGTGGTTGGATGACACTTCCGCTATATGCTGACACAAAGCGGCATACCGATACTAGTAATATGGTGGCCACAACTTCATAGGACACGATAGTGATAGCTCTCCGGGTTTGTATTGGCAAATATAATTCATCAAGAAAACATGTCTACAGGTATGGAAATGAGTACGCTACTACGAAAAGTCATCTGCTTCATAGAGAAAGTTAAATATATGTTCTTCTACAAGGGAGGCATAAAAGTGTGGTCCTTAGCGTGCACTTAAGGTGCGATAAGTGTTGTTTAATTATTAGATTTATTAAAGTCACGGGAATACAGGTGATGGCGTAACAAAATATGCAGGGAGCGGACATGAAACTAAAAACAGAGGAGCTATTGCTACAAAGGCTTGTATTATGTGGGCAAGGCAGATGGGTGTGTGCGTGGAATGGTTGGAGGCCGGTGGGGCCCAAAGGAGCGGGCGAGCAAGCATGAACCGGAACGACACAAACTTTTCTCTTAGGCGCTACATATGATTTTCTAGTTTGAGCTTGTTAGGCGAGATTGGCCAGTTTGAGAATGGCGTGAATTGTCGAGGTTAGGACCCGTTAATACTATTTACATAAAATTGTATTGTGCTCAAGTTCTATTAGCCATTTGTTAAATATCTATTGTACCCTTGAATCCCTACGACGAGGTGGACGGCCATCAGGCGAGCCTTCTCTAAGCAAGCTTGCTCTGCTTGATGCCGCATATATACAGCCTATCAACGTTTCAATGGTATTTATCCGCTCTTCAATGATCATACTATGTACCCGAGGTAAGACCTCACAACTAAGATTCAATACCCGCGAGTTTAGCCTGGCAAGATGATTCGTCAACGCGGTCTGCTCCGAGTCAATTGTCAGGTTGCAATAATACTCGACATTACTTCGAGCCTGAACAAAGTGTAATTCACAACGACCAAGGTCAGAACATAGTCGATGCATACTCTTTGTGCGGGCACTTGCAATGCAAAGTCAAAGTAAAGGAGGCATCCATTCTGCCGGATCCCTGGCACCCTTGGGCTCAATCACGTTATACTTTACTAACTCATCTTTTGGTTCAATCGTGCGCAGTCCTTAGGGTAAGTGACTTCTAGCAATAGCTACGAACTGTGAGCGCGTCAAGCTGTTTGCGATTCCCGTCTCGCGGTCGTCCAGCTCCGTGCGCCGGATGTCCAGACTTTTGAAGTGGGACGAGATTATTGATGTCCACGCCGCTAGCTGCCGACCATTGAGCTCCGTCGTATGGCGCGAAGGCATTATAGCGTATAGTAGTGGTTAGATGAAAGCATAGGATGGAGAAGGAAGGAGGCGTGCAACTCAGGTTCCGGATACAAGCGCGCACGATGAATTCGTCACGACATTCGCCCGTTCTGCTCAAGGGTGGTCTCGCGTGTGTCGCGGTTGCTGGGGACGGTGTTCCAGGAAGGGAAGAAGTCGCTTGAGAAGCCGTAGAGTTGGACTCTGCCTCAATGGACACTGATATTCATAGGTTACTCTATGCGTTTGAAAGAGGGTTGGAGGAAGAGATGGAACTTACGAGTAGCAAGATACGTCTTGGCTGTAGCAACACTCACAGACGTGGGTAGTGGGAATTTCCAAGATATTTCAAAGTCAAGTGGAGCAGCCACTGTCGACCCAGAACCACATAAAGGACACCTTGAGCCGAACCCAAGTGATCATCCCTCATCGAGAGAACACCCCCTCCAAGCCTCCCGCATGGCACACCCGACATCGTTCCAGCCACCTATCCGAACATCACCTAAACGGGAAACTATTCATCCAGTCAAGCGCGCATCCAACACGCTCTCGTTACTAACACCGAGAATTACAGGCTACTGATAGACTCCAATATACTCTCATATTGCCATCTCCTCAGTAAGTACCCCCTTCGCAGCGGTACGCTCTGGATCGGGGAGGAGGGAAACGTCTCCAGCAGTCCCTGAAGCTCCTCAGTACTCCGGGTGCTTGTGGGCAAGGAGATACAATATGGCCGAAGGAGTGCTCCTGGAGGCGCCGTATCACGTGCTCGAGCTCATTTGCGATCTGGAGCACTTTGCTACTTAGGGGTTTTTTGCTGACGCCGCCCCTCGCCCGCCTACCCGTCCACTCATCTCCAGACAACACTTGCCTTCCGGCTCGAGCATGGAAGTTTATAGACGCTTACCACCAGTCTTTCGGATCTTTCGCGTACCTGAACTAGCACGGCGGATCTGCGACTTTATGGGAGGATACGAACAAATTGTTCTAATGTGCGTCTGCCGCCAGCTTCACTTCTACATCGTGCCACTTGTCTGGGAACGTGCTTTCCATCCGTCTACGGTGTTCAAGCGTTTCCTTGAAGCTGACGAACCAGACTCTACTCAGACCAGAGTGAGCAGTAGAATCATTGTTCCAAGTGGATATCGAACTTCTAACACGGTGGCATTTTAGACTAGAAATCCATCGGAAATTCTGGATTTAACAAGCTTCAATATCTATGCGCCTCATGTTAAGAAGGTCCTGCTCTATCCGGAGCTCAAGGATACTTATAAAAATTGGGATGGTCTTGAGGTTCTCTCCCGCTCGACAACTTTATTGCCCAACCTGTCAACAATCTTATTCATGAATTCTGCTGCAGACCGGCATTTCCCTACCTGGATATCCATGTTCTTTTCACCTTCCCTGGAGAACATTTGGAGTATCAGCCTACGACAGTCCGGGGCATTGCCCAGGGGAACTAGCGACCTGGATCTGGAACAAGCCTCGGAACTTCTCCACGACGCCGCTAGTCTTTGCCCGACCCTCGAATCACTCGACTTCTACCCTGCACCTCTTCTGAACAACATACACCCAGAGCCGACGCATATCTTCTTTGCTGACTTTCGTCGCACTATCTTGTCTTTCGCTTGTCTCCGAGAACTATCCACCAACACTATAGTTCTTGAGCGTCACACATTTCTAGCTCTCGGCGAACTTCCCGCTCTGGAATCTTTCTCTGTTTACCCTTGCGCATACGACGAGACTATTGGAAGTTTGGCATTACCGGATGGCGCGTTCCCCGCTCTTCGGCGTTTGAACCTGCATATGCTGAATCTGGACAGTATGGTTCGATTATGCGGGCTAAAGCCATTAGTTCAGCAGCTCACAACGCTCGGGGTCCACCCTCAGCCTAAAGGTAAACATCCAGCGCGACCAAACCTTAGCCTAGCCGAGTCCTTGTCCACGCTAGCCGAGAATAACTCGACGTTGTCTAGTCTATTGATCGGCGACGGTGGTACTTACTCGAGCGTCCCACTTGAAATTAGCCCTGCGCTTCTCCAGCAGCTCCAACGCTTCCCC
>JANWGL010006783.1:0-13882 GCA_025200755.1 Ceratobasidium sp. C01 | reverse complement strand
TAACTAGCTAGCAGCTAGATAGTGCTACATTGTTCTATATAGAGGGGGCTTTCCTACTTTCTCTATTTTCTCTAGATATTCTATATAGCACTATATACGCATATCTAGATTCTGCCAGGTTTCCAGATGCCTCCAGCATCTGTAATCCGAAACCTCTACCCATCCATCAGTTCATTGTCTGCGGCTGCTCTGCCCTTGCTTACCCTGTTCCGTCGCCATCAAACGTTCACAACAACCCCAACGTTTGGTCATGGCTTCGAGTGACGCGGCACCTCTCGTCAAATGGGATGCAGGTAGCCAGGTCTACTCGGTCGCGGTATCGCATGATGGCACCCGAGTTGTCTCCGGCTCGTACGACGACCTCGTCAAGGTGTGGGATGTGCGGAATGGGGCTCGTGTTCTAGGACCACTGCGAGGTCATACTGGCACGGTTTTTTGTGTAGCTTGGACACCTGACAACACCCGCATAGTCTCTGCTTCGAGTGACAGGACCATTCGAATGTGGGACGCACGTACTGGCGCTCCAATAGGCCGACCGCTCAGTAGACACACCGGTCCAGTTAACTCGTTAGCGCTCTCGTCCGATGGCACCCGTATTGTCTCGGGCTCGGATGACAAGACCGTCCGTATATGGGACGTACGCACTGGAGCTCTGATAGGCCAGCCGATTAGGGGACACGCCAACTGGGTCTATTCGGCGGCGTTCTCACGTGACAACACCCGCATTGCCTCAGGTTCGAGGGACATGACCATTCGCATATGGGACGCACGCACTGGGGCTCCGATAGGCGAGCCGATGAAAAATACCAGTGCAGTCTGGTCGGTGGCATTCTCGCCTGACAGCACCCGCATCGTCTCTGGCTTGAGTAACGGTAAAATCAAGATGTGGGATGCACGGACTGGAGATCCCATAGGCGAGCCGATGGAAGGACATACCGGTGTTGTCTATTCGGTATCGTTCTCGTCCGACGGTACCCGCTTCGCCTCTGGCTCGGACGACAAAACCATCCGGGTGTGGGACGCACGCACAAGGGCTCCCATAGGCAAGCCAATCAAAGGACATACCGATAGAGTCCAGTCAGTGGTGTTCACGCCCGACTGTTCTCGCATCGTCTCTGGTTCAGTTGATAGGACAATATGCGTGTGGGATGCATCCGAAGTCATACCCTCGTTTGGCGTAGATAGGGTTAATATGGTAAGTGCTCTACTTGTTTTGGTCATCTTCACGGATTTGATTATGAAAACATGGCAGAATACTCTTTTGTTGGATTCTATGGTCGACGCAGAGGCGACAACACAAAAAAGCATCCTACCGCCAGACGGGGCAACCGATACAGGGATGGCGCTGCGTCGGAGCCCTCCCCCACTAGATATGGTTGCCGATGTAGAGGAGACAATACAGCCCGATATTTCTTTGTCTGATGAAGTGATCTATAACGAGGTCCCACCACACCAGAGTACTGACGCGAAGGTACGCATCACGATTGTCAGCCTGGATTGTTCGTTCATACTCATGAGAATATCACAGTGTGAACCTTCGTTTGATATGATTACAACCGAAATGGTGAACATTTATTTTACATATCTCGCCAACTGGCGCTAATCGAAATACAACCTCAAGTCCTCCCAGGAAATGTTCGAGTGCCTAGTCAAGCACGGGTGCACCGACCTTACTTCGTCGACAAACATCCATCAAGTCTCTATGATCTTAGCTGCGGGCGGATTCGGCGATGTTCGACGCACGACGATGGTTGATGGTACAACTATATCCCTCAAAACTCTTCGGTTACACATTTTAGGCCGAGACGGGAATAAAGCTCTCAAAGTATGTTTTCATCCATTTATATCCTTGCTCCTACTCCAATTGACGAGGCTGCGCATTCCAGCGCGCTGCTCGTGAGATATATATATGGTCCCAACTTGACCATCCCAACGTGCAGCCGCTTCTAGGTATCGTTGTCCTCGATGACGGGATCGGGATGGTGTCTCCATGGATGAAGCAAGGGGACCTCGGAAAATATATCCGTGATAACCCTGATGTGGAGCGCTATTCGATGGTACGTCGTGGTTCGTCGGTTGCCTCCCGCATCTCATGGTAGTTCGCAGTGCGTCCAGGTAACTTTGGGCCTATGTTACCTTCACAGCGTCGGAATGGTGAGTGCGAGGTCCTTCGGGTATAAAATCATCATCAATTCAACCGAATCTCCAGGTCCACGGTGATCTCAAGGCTGTACGTCCCGAAGTGTTTCCTCTTCTGCGCTTCAACCGCGAACTCTGTTTGACACCCCCGCCTAGAACAATGTGTTGGTGTCAGACGATGGCATACTCAAGATTAACGACTTTGACTATGCGATGTTGAAAGATAGCGCACTTGAGTTCTCCACGACGACAAGGCTTGGAGGGGGGACCCTACGATGGATGGTGAGTGCGTTGTCTCGTGTTAAGCTTCTGTTCTCGAACGGTCCGTAGGCACCGGAACTTGTACTAAGCACGGACGACGGCGACGAGGACGAGGACGAGGAACCGGACGAGGAGCCAGGAGAAACCTACCCACCTCCCGCGAGATCTAAAGAGACTGATGTGTATGCGCTTGGAATGGTATGTCAGTTCTGGGCGGTGTATAAACACGGATGCTGATTAAGCTTACGTCAGACAATGCTCGTAAGTCACCGTGCCAAGAACCAGCGACCTAGCAGTTTAACATTACGTAGGAAATCTTGACTGGAGCGATACCTTATGCTGGATACACGGATCTTAAAATACTTAATCTCCTACAAAAGCGAACGCCCCCGAAACGTCCAAAGCAGCTACCCAAGTCCGATGAGAGGGCGGACAGTATGTGGGCACTCCTTCTGAAGTGCTGGGACCACGACGCATCAGCCCGGCCAGACGCACCGTCGGTTTTAACTAAAGTGAGTTGTTTCACTCTTCGGAGGACATGTTTCTAATAGCTCGGCGCTTCATTAGTTGAATCGTCTTCCCGGCTGAGTAGCTCCAGCGTTCGGAAGTGTATCTCGTGTTATTAACTAATTCATTTGTGAATTATTCCGGTGTCCGGGCTTGTCTTGTGTCGCTGCTATACGTTCTTCGCATACACTTTCAATCAATGTTTTTGACCCGGGTCGACCATGTAACTCATTGTTTTTCTTTTTTTCAACCTATGTGTACAATGCGTACATCAGACAATCCCTTTATCGCAAACATGTGCTAAGGTACCTGCGTTGAACGAGGCCTGAAAACTTTGGCCACGAGGGAGCCGCGGTTCACGACTCCCAGAATTGATACTTTCCATGGCGCTGAGCGAAACTTTGCCCGTAAATGTGTAATCTTTTACAAACTAGAACAAAGTTTGGGAGATTGGAAATCAGCGAATATCCTAGATTCGCCTCATGTGCTCACAAGCTCGCTTGAATCGCTGTATCGCTTGCTAAGGGACAAAATTCATTCACATCTATATTAGGCATGATCCTGACGGATGAACGGAGAAGATTGACATGCTTCTCGCGATTGCCTCACAATGGATGTATTTACACATCAGCAGGTTCTGGGAAGCATTTGCGACTCTAATATTTGAGGCTTTGTAAATATGCGCGGACCCCAAGCGGCTCGTACAACGAGCAAGGGTCGATGCTGGGTGTGACAGTCACCCTTCAAGGCGCCCCGGGGGAGCTCAAGGGGTTGGGTACATAGAGCACTTTTGGAGAGCATGAGCTGCGATGTAGATCACGTCGGCCAGTAGTTATATGCAACGATGAACTCACGGCTCTCGGTGGGTGCAGGTGAATGTTTGCGATTACATAGCGAGACTAATCAACATTCTGGGTCTAAAGGGTAGTATGAACTATAGTCTCTGTAGCTGCGGATGGTAGACTCACTCAAAATCCCGTCTTATTGGTTTAACGATATCGACCGAGTATTTACAACTTATATTGACTAAGTTCAAGTACGATATAGTCTATTTCTCATTTCTTTTTGAATATATGCGCTTTCACAAGCCGGCTTTCTCCACTCCCCTTACACCTGAAGCGCATGCAAGTTCGAAACTCGGATATGGGTATCGCTAAAGTCCCGGTAAACTATATCGAAGATCGAAACCAATATGCTACATATAGCAGCACAAAAGTGAGCGCACGGAACAACCTCCTCTAGAATAGAAGTAAAAGGGCTAACGCGGTAGGACACCAGAGAGTCGTCATCCTCACTATCGTCCGCCCCAGTCGCGGATAAAGACTGTCCCCCCCCCTTCACCTCCCTCGTCCCCAGGGACTGCGGTGAGTCCGTTATTATATCGTACGAAGTTGCGAGCGACGTTGTGGTAGTCTCTCTGGAGTTCCCACATGGTAAAACCACGTTAGCCGGGAAGCCTATCGAATTCCCCGTTGGGCTATTCAAAGCGAGGAAGTGGGATTTGTGGAGGAACGGTAACGTGTAAGCAGAAGGAAGACGTACCGAGAATGCCAGAATTGTTCAACTAAGCAACAATCCCCATCGTCCTGTTTCACGAGACATTGGACCTCCACAAAGACTTGGGCGAGCTCGGTGTGTAAATGCGCACAATTGGCTGGCATGAAAATGGTAATGAAGTATATAATATACATAGAATCTGTTATCTCGATACAAATCCCTCAAATGGTGACGTTTACAGAGCAGGTTCGCGCAAAAATCGGTGCAAACGAGTGGTTGAAGCCCGTTTGAACTCATATGTCGAGCTTTGAGCGAATCACCCAGCCACAAATATATATACACGTCATGTGCGAATGCAACTATTACTATTGCTTCTTTTTCTGTGCGTGTTATCAAAGCTCGTTTTGGATGTGACGAGTTCAAAATCTGATCAGTGAAACTTGTGCGTTCGCGGAGACCCCATATCACCCAATATTCGAAGCACAGACATACCCTCCCAATTAATTTGAATTAGGTACAATGGAGCTCGACAACTGAACATATCCGTACCACCTATGATGGGTCCATAACTCCCTGTAGATGTCGAGAAGCGAAGATAGGGCGTGTAGGCAGATGTCCCAATTCTACCCGCATTCACCTCCCCCTCCACCCCCCAAACTGTGTAGGTCGACAGCAGACCAGATTGATTCAAGGAGAGCATCGCCATAAACCCTGTTGAGGTTCCACACAGCAAACTACATTGGCCGACGTATTTAATGAATTCTTTATTGGCGGCTAACGCGAACACGCATCAGTAATTGGACAAGTAAATTGAGAAAACGAGATTATGACATGCCAAAAATCATAGGATCGTTATACGAGACCATGATCACCAACGCGTTGTTACCATACGGCTTTAGACGCACCCACATCAACCAGAAGCAGATATGTTCTAGTAAAATTAATACTCACAACCTGGCTACATTCATCGAAACGATATGCCATCCCACCAGCAGCGTTCGCAGTTCCACCTCATTCAAGAACCCCACTGCCATGAGACCCCAGCAGTCCCCCCTTCGCCTTGCGTAATAATCATACTACACACATCCGTCTCGTTCGCAGCGGGTACGGGATCCTGCGCGCTCGCAGACGCGTCGAATGGAGGATTTGCGGGGACGGCGTTATCCGGAGTACGCGCCTTAGAGGTGTCAGCGTCCAAGATATATCACGACAATGGCAGGCCGAGCTCAAATTAGTTCGCCAATACCCTCACATCCACCCAAGCTGTGAAAGCGCTCACAGCGCTGTCCGTCCATCTTGCCGAATTCGCAAGCTTGTATCATCGAGCGACGCCATAGGTCCGACAGTCGAGTTACGCGATCCCTAGACATCGTAGTTCACGAGCGCGATGTAGTCCAGGACTGTAGCGAAGGCGGGGACGTTCGGGTGGGTTCTACGAGCTTTGAGAATCGGGCGAGGACGAAGACAGCTCTGACTGTGAGAGTCCTGTTTGAGAGAGTGGCGGAGTTCGGTGAGGAAGCAGAGAAGGTTGGATATGCCGTTTGAGGAGGTATCATCAGGTTCTGCGTCTGCTACGCCTAGGTAATCATAAATAAAATTAATCCACCGTTGGCGGACACGGGTACTTTGGGAAGGTGCTTACTCAAAATTAATACCATTGATATCTCTATCTCCCACGAAACTGGTCGTAGCTTTTACATAACCGGCGCGGTTTCCGAGTGTGGGGCTGAAGAGATGACACCTAGCTCTGGCACCTACGGGGATGGAAGAAGGTGTGTTCCGAAGGGATATGCTTGACGAATAAGTATATAAATATCTTGAGGTGACTTACGTTGGCACAGAGAGTCGAAATAAAGTCCTTGAAGATGTCGAATTAGTGATGCTGAAGAGTTTGATGTCGGGCGTCATTGGCTTGCAGTAAAATATGTTTAGCTATACGAGGGAAAACATTCGCGAGAAACTCACGTGCAACCGCACGTCATGGCAATCTACTTTCACAAAACCAACAGGTTTGCGTGTCAGCATATCCAAACACACAACTGCTCACCCTGCTCCGGCAAATGTCGATACGCGGGAAATCAACTGCATGGCACGATACATGACACCCCGCGGACAGAGTCGCCTCCGCAGCGGGAATCACCTAGCCTCGTGAGCCTGAATAGCCTGCACTAGCCCAATGTGCCGAGCGCGACCAGACTCGAGGAAACGTGAGTTGAGCCAACGACGCTGAGCAGAACCACGATAAAAGCCAGAACTCTTATCAAATCTCCAGGACAGAATCGGACAAGAACCCAGGCGGTCATAGGTAAGGAATATTCAAGCAGGAGCTACGGGCATCACGGCTACAAGAGAAGCTAGTAGTCGTGTTGTTTGATGTTGAGTCAGTGCAAGGATCAAGACTGACAGTGGTCGTCTAGGTCGCGTTTGGCTTGGAGGCTGTGCTATAACGCTACGTCATTGATGGAGCTGACGCAGCACCCTGATTGAGCTAATTTGACCTTATCCAGCGAGCGCATCATCGCTGCGCCACAAACAAAACGCGACAGATAGCATGAGTCTCCCTAACTTAAACACCCGTGCTTCCATAAATCTCTATGCGACAGACCATGGGCTCCCGGGAAGCCGCGGTCCAGAAGCACGGGCGACGAGGATCACGAGGACTCTGCAGGTGCACAAATTTTGTGTCTGGTTTGGAGAAAAGTAGGCGAGAGAGTCAGACCTGCGAAACAGGCAGACTAGTCAAGAAGTGTCAGCCAGTAAACGGCCCAAGACGGGTGTTGGTCGAGTGTGGGTAATGATATTGATGAAGCAGTGACTTCACAGCGACTATACAACATAGCTGAAATATCTCAGAGGTGGATCGCGTGAGATGGTATCGAGCAAGGGAACGGAGTCAGTGTGGTGGCGGTGGTGGCGGTGGAGCGCTGACCCGATACAACGGTAATGCCTCAAGCGCCCATGTGCAGATCGAGGCCGATTTAGCCAACGACCATCAGCCCTTGCCCTTGTCCCAACCACCGACTCGACCCTCCAGCTTCTGTAATTCGAAACCTCTACCCATCCATTAGTTCCTTCTCTGCGGCTGCTCTGCCCTCGCCGACCCTGTTCCGTCGCCCTCAAACGTCCACAACAACCTTAACGTTTGGTCATGGCTTCGAGTGACGCGGCACCTCTCGTCAAATGGGATGCAGGGAGCTATGTCTACTCGGTCGCGGTATCGCATGATGGCACCCGCGTCGTCTCCGGCTCTTACGACTACCTCGTCAATGTGTGGGATGTGCGGAATGGAGGTCGTCTTTTAAAACCACTGCGAGGTCATACCAGCGTGGTTTCTTTTGTAGCTTGGACACCTGACGACACCCGCATAGTCTCTGCTTCGTGGGACAAGACCATCCGGATGTGGGACGCACGTACTGGCGCCCCTATAGGCGAACCGCTCAGCGGACATACCTATGACGTTTGCTCGTTAGCGCTCTCGTCTGATGGCACCCGTATCGTCTCGAGCTCGAGGGACCATACCATCCGTATGTGGGACGCCCGCACTGGAGCTCTGATAGGCCAGCCGATTAGGGAACATACCGACTGGGTCAATTCGGTGGCGTTCTCACATGACAGCACCCGCATCGCCTCAGGTTCGAGTGACATGACCATTCGCATATGGGACGCACGCACTGGGGCTCCGGTGGGCGAACCGATGGAAAATACCGGTGGAGTCTGGTCGGTGGCGTTCTCGCCCGACAGCACCCACATCGTCTCTGGCTCGACTAACGGTACAATCAAGATGTGGGATGCACGGACTGGAGATCCCATAGGCGAGCCGATGGAAGGACATACCAAAGTCGTCATGTCGGTGTCGTTCTCGTCTGACGGTACCCGCTTCGCCTCTGGCTCGGGCGACAAAACCATCCGGGTGTGGGACGCGCGCACAAGGGCTCCCATAGGCAAGCCAATCAAAGGACATACCGATAGAGTCCAGTCAGTGGCGTTCACGCCCGACTGTTCTCGCATCGTCTCTGGTTCAGTTGATAGGACAATATGCGTGTGGGATGCATCCGAAGTCATACCCTCGTTTGACGTAGATAGGGTTAATCTGGTAAGCGCTCTACTTGAATTGATCATCTCCTCGGATTTAATTATCAAAACATGGCAGAATACTCTTTCGTTGGATAATATGGTCGACGCAGGGGCGACAATACAGAAAATCATCCTACCGCCAGACGGGGCAACCGATGCTGTGACCAACAACAACATCGCACCACACCAGAATACCCCCTTGCAGGGTGCAGTGGCTGACGCCGAGGTACGCATCTCAATCGTCAGCATGGCTTGTTCGCTCATACTCATGAGAATATCGCAGCGCGCGCCTTCGTTCGACATGATCACAGCCCAGATGGTAAGCGCAAGTTTCACATATCTTCTCACCGCGCTCTAATCGGAACAACACGAAAGTCTCCCCAGGAGATGTTCGAGTGTTTGGTCAGGCACGGGTGTACCGATCTTACTTCCTCAACAAACATACATCAAGTCTCTGCGATCGTGGCTTCGGGAGGATTCGGCGACGTTCGGCGCACAACGATGGTAGACGGCACAACTGTGTCTCTCAAAACTCTTCGGTTATACGTATTAGGCAAAGACGGTAGTAAAGCTGTGAAGGTAAGTCCTCATCTATTGATAAGCAAGCTACTCCCCGGCTGATGACGCTACACACTCCAGCGTGCTGCTCGTGAGATGCACTCGTGGTCCCAACTCGATCATCCCAACGTACAGCCCCTGCTTGGTATCGTTGCCCTCGAGGATGGGATCGGAATGGTGTCTCCGTGGATGAAGCAGGGGGACCTTGGACATTATATCCGTGAAAACCCTGATGCGGAGCGCTACCCAATGGTACGTCATGATTCGTCGGTTATCTGCCTCGTCTTACAGTAGTTTGCAGTGTGTTCAGGTAACGTTGGGTGTATGCTACCTTCACAGTGTCGGAATGGTGACTGCAGCTTCGTTAGGACATATATTAGTCGGAACTTGACCTAGATGCATCAGGTCCATGGTGATCTCAAAGCTGTAGGTACCAAAGTCTCCCCTTCCTAGCTTCGACCGTGAACCCATTTTAACACACCTGCCTAGAATAATGTGCTGGTTTCCGACGATGGTACACTCAAGATCAACGATTTCGATTACGCCATGCTGCAAGAGAGTACGCTTGAGTTCTCCACAACAACACGACTCGGAGGGGGAACGTTGCGGTGGATGGCGAGTTATTTGTTCAAGAACATTCCATTTTTCCTGAATAGTTCACAGGCACCAGAACTTGTACTGAGCGTGGAAAACGACGAGGGGGACGACGATGGTGATGACCACGACGATAGCAGCGACGGCGACGATGACAACGACGACCAGGCAGAAACCCAGCCCCCTCCTACGAGGTCCAGAGAGACTGATGTGTATGCGCTCGGGATGGTACGTCGGTTCGGTGATTTGTGTATACATGGATACTTATTACGATTATATCAGACAATGCTTGTCAGTAGTCGTAGCAAGAACTAGCAATCCGATCATCTAACATTGCATAGGAAATCTTGACTGGAGCAATACCTTATACTGGACACACAGACCTCAAGATCATTCATCTGCTACAAAAGCGAACGCCTCCGAAACGTCCTAAGCAGCTACCCAAGTCCGATGAGAGAGCAGCTGGTATGTGGGCGCTGCTTCTGAAGTGCTGGGACCATGACCCATCAGCTCGACCGGACGCGCCGTCGGTGTTGGCTACGGTGAGTTGCTCCCTCCCCAGGCCATTTATATCTAACAACTGGGCGGTAAATTAGTTGAATAGTCTCCCTGCCTGAGCAGCTCTAACGCTCGAGAGTATTTTCTGTGCAACTGAATTATCTTCTTTTGAATAATGCTGGGGTTTGGTCCTATATTGTGTCGCTACTACATCTCATTTCACATCTGCCGTCTATCAATGTTTTCGATCCAGGGCCGCTGCCATTTAACTCATTGTTTTTCAATATTCAACCCTCATATTCAAAGCATGCCTCAGACAATGGTAGGTGAACGCCAGTGATCTCACAGGATGAACTACCCGAGATTCCGAGCTTACATCAGGAAAAAGAAATTGCCCAAACACGCCAATAGTTGCTTTTGAGGAATAGAGCAAGGGTCCTACCTGAGCAAGCCATTCTGCCATCAGTGAGCGCATCTCGGTCAATTCTCGGTCCAACAAAAGTTGATTGGCTGCACCGTTTAAGGTGGGTATGGTTGACTCAGTTTGCCCAACAGCTCAACCGCTTAACTTTTGCCAACCCGCATGAACAATAGCATGCCTTTTTCCTGATGTAAGGAGTAGAGCGACCTAGATTCCCTATATATACAAACGGTGTACTACAGTATCTCAAAATCTCACCTTCCCGGGACTGAGTACTTATAACGGATATAAACCACATTCGACCACGAATATAGTACACTCTCAATTTTTAAACTGAATATATGCGCTGTCGAAAGTCGCTTGTCTCCATTTCGATCATACCCGAAGTGCATGAAAGTTCGCACCCCAAGTATAGATATCGCCAAAGCCCAGATACGCTACATTAAATAGTGAAATTATAACACTACATCCAGCAACGTCAGAAACGAGCTCGCTAGAACAGAAGTGCACGAAACAAAGAAGTAAGGCGCTAAGCATTCTTCATCAATTCCAATCGCAGAGGCTATCCAGGTGGCCCCCGTCCTTGTCGTAATAACAGACGAGGTGGAACCCAGTACAGACCTCGTCTCCAAACCTTCGTGATTGCATCTTCATTTTTCAGACCAAGCGTTAGAGTCGAGGTCAAAGTAAGCGAAAAATGATTACAAAGAGTAGGGGCCTGTACGTGTGCGGTACTCCGTGTGTTCAGCGCAGCTATTATCGAGATTTTAGTCGACGTCGTTTCTCAGACGAGGCGAAACCCACCGCGGATGTGGTGACGACGAATTCAGTTTTGGAGACAGCGGGCTCCGTCGGAGTAACAGTCGCGGCAGGAAAATTTGACGTAGAATCTTCTTCTCATATCTCTCAGCTTTGTCGGTGGATTCAGCAAAACTAGCGGCGGACGATGATGGTGTCGAAGTACCTACCTTGTTCATACACGATGAAATCTGGTAGACTCTGTAGCTTGGCGAAATCTCCTTCGGTAGCTTATTTAAAATATAAAGGTGTTAGTCGTGAAGGAGTAGGAACGGGAGAAGGAAAGGAAGACCTACCGAGAGAGGTGGTGCTTCAAACTAACTATAACCCTCGTAGTTTCTTAAGCCACATACGGATACATCCTCAAACCAAACGCCGGAACCACATCATTACCAGAGTAGAGTAGAGAAAAGTACTTACACTGTCCCACGTGTCTCCGGCCGGCTCTGGCGGAAACGTGAAATGGCAAGCGGCGCGGGTACAGTGTCCGTCAGCACTTCACCGCCTGTACTCGGAAGCAGATTACGAGGTATTTTGATGATTCGTTTTCGCTGATTTTGGTACAAAAAGACTCAGCTCGACGAGGCGCGTCGATTCCGACGAAAAACTCACTTCCGACTTTTTGTCACGTGATGTTTCATAATTCGGGCGAGATTTTTAATTTTTCTACTTGTAAGTTAGACCATAAATGGAATAGATATATGAGAGTTCAAAGTCCGAAAAGGCACAGTACAGTATAGCGAGTGATGTTCGAAGCAAACAGGAGTTGCTATTGGCACCACTTTTCAAAGACACACATGCCACGAAAAAGCAGAAAAAGTCGAGCTGCTGCAAATCGGGAGACACAAAAGAAGGCAGATTGTAAGTCAAACATAAATGAATGGACTGAAATGTTACTCACATGCACGTCGGAAGCTTGCAGTTCCGAGGAGGTCAATTGCTATCGCTACAAGCCAAGCGATCCATTCTGTCAGCCTTATTGGGACGCGTTCTATGAAGATCCGTACCCAAGTCTTCAAGATTGCGAGCGAATCGCACTAGAACTTGGAAAGTAAGTACTACACTTAGATATAACGTTAATTAACCACACTATACCGTGACTAATTGCTGCGCAGCCAACCTTCTACTATCCGGGAGTGGTTCCAAATGGCTCGGCGGTTCACTCACGCTCCAGATAAAGAACCGAACGAGAGTGACGAGCAAAGTTTGGCGGAAAGCAACGAAACGGCGCCGGATGATGCGTATGTTTCGGAGGGGGATACCGTTGAGGGGACGCTTTATGCCCATTTCTACAAAGCTTCGACTAGAAATGTGAGTATACGGTTAAGCACCGGGTAGATTGGCTAACCTGTGTGGTATAGAATGTCCCAAGTGAACGAGGCCAACACTTGACAAAGCGAAAGCGGGCAAATACAGTTGGGTCAACTGCAAGTATTGAAGGACCTGGCGAGTCAAAAAGGGGCGTTCGTGGCGCTCGAGGTCCTTACAAGAAAAATTCACGTACATGGCGCTGGCGGAGAGAAAAAGAAGCTAAAGAGGCACGGAAATCTAATCGCAACATTGGGGAATTCTTTCCGAAGCTCAGTAATCGACCCGGGGTTGAGCCTCAAGACACACATACCGTTATAATCGACGAGGACTCTGGTGACTCGGATATCGAGATTATCAGTGGGCTATTAACAAGCGAGCAATCAGCATCGGGGATTGTTGTATCGTCTCCTGTGGAGGAATTAGTGACAGACATTGCCGAGAGCAATGAGTTCCGAGCAGTACTACAAGATGTGAGTCAAGCAAGACGATTATAATACTTGATACTGACTTAAAACAATCAGTTTGGATTGGAAGATGAGCAATCGCTCACCGAGGAGAACCTTGCGCTTGTTGTGGACAAAACCCAATCCGGGGATGTAGCCCAATCTTTGGAAAGCTATCAAAGGGCGCTCAGCATACTTGAAGACTCACTGGATCAGCTCAAGATTGATATTCAACCTATCCCGTCGATTCTTTCTTTCGGGAACGAGAACTCCTGCCACGAATCGCTCGATCTACCAGAAACAGAGATAGAGGAGGGGCCAACACCGCTGGAAGCAGAGGCTGGGATTCAAGACCTATTAGGACTACTAGATAACGAAGACGCAGTTGGAGAACCGCCCGAGACGTTCTACGAAACCCTTGGCCGGCATTTGCGGCGTCTACTCAACGAGGAAAAGAAGTCAAAAACACCAAGTATGAAAGCGCTCCTCGACCTTACTGTGCTATCCGATTACAATGTGCTTCGGGAAAGCCTGCGTCTACAGGGATGTTCAACACCAAACACTACGGCAAGCGAGCAGATTGCAAGTTGCAAGGCAGCAAATGCATCTGGACAGAAAGCACAACCTAAAGGCAGTTGGTACGCACGACAGCTTCGAGCAAAAGCAACTCACGTTGCGGCGTTTGGTGCTTTACCGATATCTAAGCAGGGGAAGGGGGCAACGCACTACTCTCTTCTCTGCAATGAGGAGGTGAAACAGAATAGGGCACAGTTTTAAAGTG
>JANWGL010006755.1:0-10280 GCA_025200755.1 Ceratobasidium sp. C01 | reverse complement strand
CGTATCTCTTTGGAGTCTGTATTTTTGAAGATTACACGACAACACCTCGATAACAAAAATCGACGACAGACGATATACTCCCAATGAGTTTTTGATTCGTATTTTGTTCTTAATTCCTGTAATTTCGTTTTTGCATCTGGACTTGCGCTATGGACATCACTTTCTCTTTTTTTGCATTGACTTTCCGTCCGCATGTCGTGTCATAGATGTAAGCACTGTCGCTATTTGTCATAATACATAGACATTCAGTTTTGCCTACCAACTCGCTCCGCTTTGACCTGCGTTGGTTAGATCAAATACGGACACTAATTAAGAACCAACTTTCCCAAATTGGGTCACCTAATTAGTTATCAACTACCACCATGGCCTCTCCTTCGACATCCCGTTCTAATTCGCCACCACCCCAAGACCTTTGGTCCTCTATTCTCGACTCTGTCTCATCCTCTAGAGCGATCCCATCTAAGAACGTTATTGTCCTAGGAGAACCAGTGTCCGGCAAATCCACACTCGTCCAGAACCTCCTGCAAAAGAAAGACAACGCAGAGAGCAACGGAAAAGATGCCGACTTTGCTCTCGGTTATGACTGGGCTGATATTCGAGATGAAGGAGATGAAGGTAAGCTTTACAAATAGTATTCGCTATCGTGTTCACCCATCTGTTATACTTTCTAGACACGCTCGCGCGACTGTCGGTATACACCGTACCCTCATCTGCTTCGGCACACCTCTCGCTACTTCCCCACTTCCTTCCTCCGAAGAACAGTCTTAGCAATACCCTTGTCATGATCGTTCTTGATTGGACCAAGCCATGGAGCTTTGTGGATCAACTCGAAACCTGGGTCGAATGGGTTAATACCTGGGTTAAAGGGGACAGTGCTCGCGAGCTCGAGATTGCGCGTGAGGAGAACAGAGAGCGACGTGAGTGTTTCCTTGTTAATTAAACTTCCTATCTAATAACGCGTCCAGTCCAGGCACATCTACAACATTACACGGAACCAGCAAACCCAGGAGATGACTCTGCCGCAGCTCCGTTACCTACCTCCTCCCTTACCTCCACCCTTTTGCTCCCATTAGGTCCTGGAACATTGACTAGCAATATAGCTGGCTTGCCAATCGTCGTCGTTTGCACGAAAGCCGACCAAATCGATGGTACCGAAGATACGGTTGGCCTTGGGATGGTCAAGGGGAAAGGAGGAGAATGGGAGGAACGCACCGACGGGATCATGCAAGTACTGAGGACTGTCTGTCTCAAATGTGCGTGTCCGACACACCACGTTGTTCCCTATTAATCACCGCATCTTCAATAGACGGAGCGGCCCTTTTCTATACTACCCCTCAGCCGTCGACACTCGCGGTATTACGTTCATATGTACTTCATTTCCTTTTCATGGCCCCGTTCGTTCAGCCAGGAGAAACCTCCGTGCCTCACAAGAACCCATTCCCATTCAACACCCGACCCAATACACTCGACCGCGACCGAATTGTCGTTCCCGCAGGATGGGACTCCTGGGGTAAGATTGGGGTTCTCCGCGACGGCTTCGACGCTCAACGCTGGGGCGAGGCATGGGACAAAGACCTGGAGGAGGGCGTCGTAGGAACCGGTGGTGGCGCACGCGAGATGTATCGAGTGCTCGTAGGAGGGGACGAGGGCTCAAAGGTACTTTGGTTCTTTGGGTCTTTAAACCTCACCGATCAATTCTCGTTTTCAGCGTCCGCCACTTCCTACCTTGATCACCACAGAGCCGGAGCAAACCTTCCTAGGCAAACACTATGAAACTCTTCAGAAAGACCCCAATCGAGACCCGCGTGCTCAGTTTAAACCCGACGCCGCGACCACACAGGCTGTCGCAGGCACGTCGGCCTCTTTATTCTGTTTTCATAAACTGACACCGAGGCTTTACAGGTGCTGGAGTCGTGGGCCCAATGGGCAGCAGTAGCTTCAGTCTTCCATCAGTTGAGAAGGCCATGATGGACATGGATGGCGATGACGTTGGTGCAAGGCTAGCCAGGATGACAGGGGCTAACGCTCGTCGGGTAGGCCTCTTATCTTTGCACGTCATCGTCTACTGACTTCCATACTAGACCCAAATGGCTTCCGTCTTGGGTAACGCGTCAACTGGTCCATCTCAAACGAGTGTTTTACCTCCTCCTTCGGCACAGGGAGGTGCTTCGGGAGCACCTCAACAGAACGAACACCAAGTTCTCCAGAAATTCTTCCAAAGTCTCCTCAACACCAGGCGCGACGGAGCTGCGCCTCCCGCTGGAGCTGGAGGAGCAGGCCCATCCGAAGCTCCTGACGCGGGCCCAGATGCCCCAGCGCAGGAACCAAGCTCTTGAGGGCTAGGGTAGATGATCTATGTACGATGTCCTGTACGCATACCATGTCACTGTTATCTTGCACTACGCGGGTTATCAATCAAGCCCGAGGCCTGGATTTGATGGGCGTTAGTTTAAGTTTTGGCCAGGCTCGTTCGCCACGCGCGAGTGAAAATCTTTCGTGCACGCGATTGCCTACTGGCAGGTGAAGGGCATCCAATCTTTTTCAAAACAAATCCATTCCTCGCTTGGCATAGCTTAGACACGATACAATCAAACCAGAACTACACAATCCGGCGGACTACTCGCATACACGAACATATCTTACACGTTCACTTAGTCCCGTTTACCAGAAGCGAACAAACTTTCAATCACGCCTTAACTTGGCGACGTTTCATACCGACCATGCAAGCTAACGGCTTGCGCAAGAATCCTTCCCTGGTCGCGAGCTATCAAACATCCATGTCAGTTTTGAATCCAGAAGATCAAATTAATTAAGGAGCAGGGACTCACAGGTTCACCCGGATTCAAGAGCTCAAACTCGTACCGGTGGAAAATAGACGAAATGATAATGAGCAACTCCATGCTCGCCAAGTTTCGTCCAACGCAGGCCCTACACAAATCAATCAGTCCCAACCACACACCACCCGCTCAAAAAGAAACCCACCTCGGTCCATACGAAAACGGATTGAACGCCTTGGCCATCCTCCCACTCTCCCCCTCCTCAGCCTCAATCCACCTCTCAGGCCTAAACGCATCCACATCATCACCCCAAACACCCTGATCCCTATGCACAGTAAAACTCGGAACGCTCAATATGCTCCCAGGTCCAAACTTCTCGCCGCACACTTCCAGGACTTGGCCGGGCGGAATAACGCGCGGGAGGCCCATGGAGGACGTAGAGTGGAGACGGAGGCCTTCGTTTATGCTTGCATTGAGGTAGGGGAGGGATTTAATTGTGTTGAAGGATGTGGCGGGGGATGTGGAGGGTGGGAGGTTGGCGTCGAGTTCGGCTTGGAGGGCGCGTTGGGCTTGGGGGTTGGCTGCTAGATAATAGGTAATCGCGCAGGACGAGCTACGACACGACATATTAGTTTACAGGAATGAGAGGATTTGAAGAGGGACTTACTTGCTAGTGGTATCGCTCCCAGCAATAAGCTGCGTCAGAGCCTCAGCAGTCAACTCTTCGCGTCCCATCGGCTCCCCATTCTCATCCTTCCCCTGCAACAACTTCTCCAACAAATCCGTCCTCTTCCTCTTCACCCCACCATCCACCTCCTCCCCATCCATCCCCTCATCCTCCTCCCCCTCATCATCAGGCAACCCCTCCTCCAACCGCTTCGTAACAGCCGCAACCGCCAACCCCGCCAAACACTTCACCGCCGCATTCCCCTTTGCATACCACGGAAGCCTCTTCACCCACGGTCGGGCCCATACGGGTAAGACGCCCATGCTGGCTGAAAAGTCGCCTCGGTCGTTGAGGATTTGGATGGCTGGGACGTTTTTCACGATTCGTGTGGATTTGTCTGAAGGAGAGGAGGGTTGTTGTTCGATCATGGGTGCGATGTCGCGTTGGGCTGCGATCATGCCAAAGGGAGAGCCGAATGCTAGGTCTCCGATGATGTCAAATGCGAGATAGTTGTAATCTACAGTCCAAGTTTGTCAGTAAAGAAGACTCTAAAGATGAGAGTTAAGGGAGAACTTACGGGGCAAACAATCGAACCACGCCTTTCCATCCCTCGATTCCCAGTCTGGTCCATCTTGCCCTTTGGCGGCTGTGGCACAGCGTTCATCCCATTTGGCGCAGAAATGACGAACGTGGCGCCGGATATGGGGCTCAAAGGCAAGGACATTCTGTTGACTGAAGATATGCGAAACAAGTTTGCGTTTGCCTATTCAAGGAACCATCGATAACAAGACAATCAGGGGACACAAATGTTAAGGTTAATAGAATCGGGGTCAGAGAAATAGGGACAAGGTGATTGGCAGCGTAAGTTTTCACTTCCACACTTCTTCGGGAACAAAAACTTGGACTGACGCGTGTGTTCGGCCCTATCGCGCGTGTTGAACAGGCCTCGACGAATAGAGACAAACGCGTCATAAAACTCGGTCTTGAGCGTGCCGTTTCCGTGCGCGTACACAATCTGCCCCCAACCCAACCCCAGTTCCTAGTATCACCGCCCCGGTCTGATAGATAAGACTTAGGTCCGGGCGACTCACCTGCAGTGCGTCCGGATCGGCGATGCTTATGTGGTTCGGTGCGATTCGGACGAACTTTCCGTACTTTTTGTGAAGCTCGTGGACGCGTTCGCTGCGGTTGCCTTGGGCTGCGGCGTGGGCGAGCCATATGTCTGAAAAGGCATTGAGCCACGGGCCGGATATGACTGGACGACGGTAGTTGTGGGGGTCGAGGAGGTAAGGTACAAGGTGGGCTAAGACCTGCGGGGTGGCGGTCGGGGTTATAAGACAGGGGGTACGTGCGTCGGGCGTGGACTTACTACTGCTGAGCCTACACACAAGGGGCCGTAGAAATATACTTCGTCGGGGAGAGACATGGTGTCGTCGACGTTAGAACTGGCTCGGAGCCGGTGGTCGAGGAATTTATATTGGGGCCACCCTTGGACGTCATTGAACACATTTTACACTATTTTACAGGTCAGTTGATTCGAGCGCGCCCAAGGTCCTTCCGGGATGCATCGACCGTATGTACGTCTTAGCGCTGAAATGGGCGCAAAACGGTGCACCAAATCGGGATGAGTCAGCGACCGACATGTGGTGTGTGTCTCCCACAGCCAGTCGACGGTATCCACAGCAGTCCCACAGTGGATTTCAACGAGCGAATTTTGCGCAGATGGGAGGGAGAGTACGTGGAGCTGGGTGGTGCTTGGGAAGATATAGAGTAATTAGCGTGCGGCGGGTGCCGGCGGCCATGGGAAACGGCAAGGAACATCGCGGCGATAATTAGAGATAGCACAAGTCCGGTCCCGGATAGCTGGGTGTATGCAGTTCGGCACGCGGCTTCAGCGTTGGCGGTGTGAACGGGGATCACGTGGGTGTGGGGAGGCCTAGACCTCGCACATCAACGGCTTTGGGGTCAGACCAGCAAGAGCAGTTAGATAAAATGTCTGCAGAGGGCCTAAGGCTGCTTGTTTCCTGCATGCCCAGCAGAGCCCCGCACTGCACCAGTCTGTGCGAACTCCCAGTGGATGCAAGCCACTCTCTGCAATGCCACCCACGGCGCACCCCCTCGCGCTGACAGCGACCACGACCTCCTAGCCGACGCCGAACGTGCCCTCGTTGCCGCCCAGGCCCGCGTCAACGCCATCCGCCAGCGCGAGGCCGCAAAGGCCCGCGCCGCCAAAGAGCACAACTCCCGCCAGCTCGGACTCCTCCCGGCCGAGCTCATCCTGCATGTCGCCCGTCTTGTCGTCGCCGACAGTCCGCGTGCCGCCACCCGCCTCGCCGCCATCTGCACCTCCTGGCGCGACGTCGTCTACGCGAGCCCCGACCTGTGGCAGCGTATTCGCATCACCCAACGCGATTCGGCTCCTGCCGACATTGCCAGCGCCTATGTCGCCCGATCTGCCCAGCGCCCACTCGATATCGAGCTCAGGTTCTTTGCCGCCGACGACCCCGCCTCCCGCGGCCCTGACGACTCTGAGCGCGAACTCGCCACTGTCCTCGAGCGCCTCGCTGAAGCCCGCGACGCTCTCGGCCGTGCGCGCTCACATCCCGCCCCGACCGAGTGGCCACCCGTACTCGAGGCGACGTTGCAGGAGCTCAATACGTTCAAGACGCGCGCCACCGCCGCCTCCGAGTGGGACGCCAGCCTCGCGAGCGCCATGCAGATCCTGTGCGACGAGCTCCCGCGCTGTGTCCGTTTCAAGTTTCAGTCCACCCGCCGTCGCCCCACCGAGCTCGTCGCAGAGCATATCCGAGACGCCAACGCCCCACTTCTACGCGAACTGCTACTTCATCTCGATCCCGCCTGTCGTCTAGGCCCCATTTCGTGCCGCCACGCCCCCGCCCTTGAGACCGCCGATCTCCAAGGCGTGCTCGCCGATCCGGTACCTAGATTCACGTTAGTCGATTCCATTTTCATTCCGGTCTCGTCTAACTCCTTTGTAGTGGCCTGCGCAAGTTGCGCCTTGTCAACGGGACTTTCAATGCTCCGCCGACGGCACTGGCGCCTTTGTTAACACTCCTGCGGGCCAATCCCGACCTCGAAGAGCTGTCTCTCCAGCCACTCATCCCTCACACGTTTATTCCCCTCCCGCACGCGCGCACCCCAAGCCCAAACACACTCGTCTCACTCCCACGCCTCCAGCGCTTACATCTCATCCACAATGCGCGTCTCGAACGCTTCCTCAAACAGATACACCTCCCGGCCCTCACCCACCTTGCACTCGACGTTCAGACAGGCTCTCCAGGCCCGCTCTTTCATCCGATCTTTCAAGGCGCGCCGTACCCTGGTCTGCAAACGCTTCGGCTAGCTAATATATTCATTCGTGCCCCGTTACATGAGCGCGACCTTATGTCTACCCTGCGCGAGCTCTCGATGCTCCGCAGTTTGACTATCTGCGAAAGTACTGTATCCGACAGTATGCTTCGCGCTCTCGCAGATCCCCTATGTTGTCCCCTACTTGAAGAGCTCTTGTTCGAACGATGCGAAGGAATCGCGCACGATACGGTACTTGAAATCTGGCGTGCGAGAGGATCAGGAGAGCCTGGGCGGGGTCTGGATGTCGGTCGGGAGTTTCCGCGGACCCGGAGTTCAGACGTGAAAGTAGGCCAGGGCTCCCTCAGGTCCTTGGTGGTACGGAACTCGTCAACGCCATTGGCGGATATGCAGCTGGGCGAGAGCACAAAGTGCTGATCTCTGTCCCGGCGCGGACGGAGGGGGTGGGTTTGGGGCTCCACGTTCCATGTTCGATTTCCGTTTGGTTTCCCCTCCTCCTTCGACTTCTCGGACTGCTCTCAATTCGTACCCGAAGGACACCCATCCCACGCCGCGCGCCTCTCCTTTCCCTCCCCTGCCGAACGATCCACTCCCTGGCCGTTCCTTCGTCTTCCCATGCCGCTCGATCCAGCGCAGCATCGCGATCCAGATTGACAGGCCCCACCCTGTCTAGACTCTTTCGTGTGGGCTTCTCGTTTGGGGTAGCAATGACGCGCGTGATCGACGCGAACGCGAAGAGGAGGTCTGGACCATTGGCTTATCTTTTTATGTGGAATATATGCGCATGCGATTTTTTGCTTGGGACCTGTGCTCGTTTTGTCTCCTCTCCTCTCGTTGATTTAACACAATTTATAGTTTTTTGTTCGTTTCGGATTCAGATTTGGTTTGTGTTTGCGTTTTTGTGCTTTGCTGTCTTTGTTTGATTTCTGAAGATTGTATTACTACGGAACACCCCGCTGTAACGATACACTACAAGTCCTTTACATATGTCCTTCTCACCCGTCTGCTGGACAGTTACCCCATGCTCCCACCCGTACATATATCCATCCATGTTCTTTAACGCGAGGGCGCACGGGGAGAGCTCGAACTTTTTTTTCTCTGTCTCGATAGCCTAGGAGGAAGAGGGTCGGATGCACGCGTTCGATGTAATTTACTGGTCTTTGCTCGATATGTGATTCTTCGCGATGGATCCTATAAAGTTCGACCCGGATGAAACCCGAGTATAGGTCGGTCGGTCTCTATCCCTGTCTTCTCTGGTTGCGTTGAACGTCATCGGGGTGTTGTGGAGAATGTCTATGACGTGTGGACGTATTGAGGATCGCGTATTGGCAGCGTATCGACAAGTTATCGCCAAGTCGGCGCGAAAAAAGAGCAAAAAGAGCGCCTCTTCTAGACTCATATAGCAGCTTCCTATACAGAACGCCTCTCCCGAATTCCGAATTCCAGATCTCGTGTATCTCTATTAGCTTGTCCAGCATGCACGAGTCTAATACGAACTGTCAAGCAGGTCGGCCACTCGGCCTAGGCTATCCGTACCCTACAACCAGGAGCCCAGGCTTGGACCTGACGATCAAAACCTAATGTTCGTCGATGATAATTAAATAATACACGATATCGTAGGTGGACGAATCGGCTGTATGCGCCGGCCGGCGTGGGGGGACAGCGAAAAATGCGGGGGGATGCGGGGAGTCGAATACCGATGCACGCAGGTACGAGGTACGTGCAAACGAGTGTGCGTGTGCGCAGTAATCACATGCGGTACATATCTATTCCATTCTATGTCCCACCCTCGACCTGTCCACACCCGATATTTTATCTATCTATCGATGAACAAAGTCCAGACCAGACGTTCGCTTGCGCGTCTGTCCTATACAGTACAAAACGTACACGGTACAACAGCTGACTGCGCTCCTTGCAGTCGGGACCCTCAAAACGCGGGTCGGTCGGGCCCGAAGTGAGACGACGCCTTGCAAACGGAATGGAGAATGTCCAGATTTGATTGAGATGCCGGACTAAACTGTAGAGTACCACATTATGTTTGTTCGTGTTTGCGGAGACGGTACGAGCGAATCGAGCGAGTGGCATTGGCCGAGGGCTCTGTTGCGTGCATGTTGCGATGTGGGGATGAGTAACCAGTCTCCTGAAAGCCAAGACGAGGTGCTGTTTTATGTTTCAGTGGCCAATGGAAACATGCCACACGGGTATACACCCTAGAATTGTTCATCATCAGATATATGGGTATCAGCCAACGGCGAGTCCCCTAAATGATGCCTTGTGTTCCACGAAGGAACGACTTAATGGGCGACAGATTTTAGCACATTCTATGTAGTATGTTCTATTGGGGAGGACTGAGATGGTAGCTAGGCTTTCAGCCAGCCGCAAGGTGGCAAAGAAACGGTATGTACCACATTAGAGTGGGAAGATTTAAGATGTCGTGTGAGCTCTGCGTGCAAATATGAATGTCCTGAGTTGACCTGCGAGCGTGAAAAGGCATCGAAGCCGTGTGGCTTCTGAAATGCAAAGACAGAGATGTGAACAGCCCAATGCGCTCCTTCGATCATTCCTAGGGTGGACCTAATGAGAACAATGCAAGACTCCTTTTGGTGCGGCCGGAGTTTGACAGGAATAGTGGGCGCAATTAGACTGAGTACCGCGTGGTCGATGCTGATGACAGCGTACATGGAGATGCGCTGCAATAATAGCGCATGACACTTGCGGCTGAGAGCTAGGCTAAATATCGTAGTACGGCTGCAATTAATTTCGTTGTATTCAATGAGCGAATTCATCAAAATGAGCTCCCTGTCACGATGCTCGGTTTAGTTGTTGGTTCAGCCTCTGAGGGGTCGGTCGCCCGCCCGTCGTAGCCTACGTCGAGCACAAGGCAGGAGGACGAGAACATCTTCGGCGCTTACTGGTGAGTCCCCGATCCCGGAAATTGGTTCGATGCGTAATGTATGATGTGTACATCTTTTTTACGCGTCACTCGGTCTGGATGCTCGTGTATGCGTCTGAAACGTAAGACGTTCGCTCGTTGTTAGGTGTTATCTGTCTGTCGAATGCCGGGAGATGACAAAATTGGGGTCGACTGGATGTCCGGATTCAAGTATTTGCGTTGTATCTTTGAAGGTGTGTCTCGAATAGTACTTTGTATGTCACGTCGTGCGTGAACACCGGTATCGAAACCACGTCCTATGTCCTAGGTGGAGGCTTTTACCAAACAAATACTTCTATCGTAACTATCCACTCGATCCCCAGTTCTTTGCCTCATCGAAGCAGGCTGCGCCCCCGCATTCACAGCTTAGCTTTCTGCACGCCTTCACCTTCTTGTTCATTCTCCCGTCGAATGAGGGCCTCGACCCAGTCGCCTACCTTGGCTGTGATCTCCGCAGCGGCCTCGACCATCAACCAGTGCCCCTTACCCGCGAGCTCAACGATCTCAACCGAGGGGACAAACTTACGCATGCGCTAGGGGTGAGGGAGTAATACGATCAGGTGGGGGGGAGACG
>JANWGL010006754.1:0-10294 GCA_025200755.1 Ceratobasidium sp. C01 | reverse complement strand
CGTATCTCTTTGGAGTCTGTGTTTTTGAAGATTACACGACAACACCTCGATAACAAAAATCGACGACAGACGGTATACTCCCAATGAGTTTTTGATTCGTATTTTGTTCTTAATTCCTGTAATTTCGTTTTTGCATCTGGACTTGCGCTATGGACATCACTTTCTCTTTTTTTGCATTGACTTTCCGTCCGCATGTCGTGTCATAGATGTAAACACTGTCGCTATTTGCCATAATACATAGACATTCAGTTTTGCCTACCAACTCGCTCCGCTTTGACCTGCGTTGGTTAGATCAAATACGGACACTAATTAAGAACCAACTTTCCCAAATTGGGTCACCTAATTAGTTATCAACTACCACCATGGCCTCTCCTTCGACATCCCGTTCTAATTCGCCACCACCCCAAGACCTTTGGTCCTCTATTCTCGACTCTGTCTCATCCTCTAGAGCGATCCCGTCTAAGAACGTTATTGTCCTAGGAGAACCAGTGTCCGGCAAATCCACACTCGTCCAGAACCTCCTGCAAAAGAAAGACAACGCAGAGAGCAACGGAAAAGATGCTGACTTTGCCCTCGGTTATGACTGGGCTGATATTCGAGATGAAGGAGATGAAGGTAAGCTTTATAAATAGTACCTACTATCGTGTTCACCTATCTTTTATGCTCCCTAGACACGCTTGCGCGACTGTCGGTATACACCGTACCCTCGTCTGCCTCGGCACACCTCTCGCTACTTCCCCATTTTCTTCCTCCGAAGAATAGTCTTAGCAATACCCTTGTCATGATTGTTCTTGACTGGACCAAACCATGGAGCTTTGTGGATCAACTCGAAACCTGGATCGAATGGGTTAATACCTGGGTCAAAGGGGACAGTGCTCGCGAGCTCGAGATTGCACGTGAAGAGAACAGAGAGCGACGTGAGTCCGTCCTTGTTAATTAAACTTCCTATCTAATAACGCGTCCAGTCCAGGCACATCTGCAGCATTACACGGAACCAGCAAACCCGGGAGATGACTCTGCCGCAGCTCCATTACCTACTTCCTCCCTTACTTCTACCCTTTTGCTCCCACTAGGTCCTGGAACATTGACTAGCAATATAGCTGGCCTACCAATCGTCGTCGTTTGCACGAAAGCCGACCAAATTGATGGTACCGAAGATACGGTTGGCCTCGGGATGGTCAAGGGGAAAGGAGGAGAATGGGAGGAACGCACGGACGGGATCATGCAAGTACTGAGGACCGTCTGTCTCAAATGTGCGTGTCCGACACACCACGTTGTTCCCTATTAATCACCGCATCTTCAATAGACGGAGCGGCCCTTTTCTATACTACCCCTCAGCCGTCGACACTCGCGGTGTTACGTTCTTATGTACTCCATTTCCTTTTCATGGCGCCGTTCGTTCAGCCAGGAGAAACCTCCGTGCCTCACAAGAACCCATTCCCATTCAATACCCGACCCAATACACTCGACCGCGACCGAATTGTCGTTCCCGCAGGATGGGACTCCTGGGGTAAGATTGGGGTTCTCCGCGACGGCTTCGACGCTCAACGCTGGGGCGAGGCATGGGACAAAGACCTGGAGGAGGGCGTCGTAGGAACCGGTGGTGGCGCACGCGAGATGTATCGAGTGCTCGTAGGAGGGGACGAGGGCTCAAAGGTACGTTGGTTCTTTGGGTCTTTAAACCTCACCGATCAATTCTCGTTTTCAGCGTCCGCCACTTCCTACCTTGATCACCACAGAGCCGGAGCAAACCTTCCTAGGCAAACACTATGAAACTCTTCAGAAAGACCCCAATCGAGACCCGCGTGCTCAGTTTAAACCCGACGCCGCGACTACACAGGCTGTCGCAGGCACGTCGGCCTCTTTATTCTGTTTTCATAAATTGACATTGAGGCTCTACAGGTGCTGGAGTCGTGGGCCCAATGGGCAGCAGTAGCTTCAGTCTTCCATCAGTTGAGAAGGCCATGATGGACATGGATGGCGATGACGTTGGTGCAAGGCTAGCCAGGATGACAGGGGCTAACGCTCGTCGGGCAGGTCTCTTATCTCTGCACGTCATCGTCTACTGACTTCCATACTAGACCCAAATGGCTTCCGTCTTGGGTAACGCGTCAACTGGTCCATCTCAAACGAGTGTTTTACCTCCTCCTTCGGCACAGGGAGGTGCTTCGGGTGCACCCCAGCAGAACGAACACCAAGTTCTCCAGAAATTCTTCCAAAGTCTCCTCAACACCAGGCGCGACGGAGCTGCGCCTCCCACTGGAGCTGGAGGAGCAGGCCCATCCGAAGCACCTGACGCGGGCCCAGAAGCCCCAGCGCAGGAACCAAGCTCTTGAGGGCTAGGGTAGATGATCTATGTACGATGTCCTGTACGCATACCATGTCACTGTTATCTTGCACTACGCGGGTTATCAATCAAGCCCGAGGCCTGGATTTGATGGGCGTTAGTTTAAGTTTTGGCCAGGCTCGTTCGCCACGCGTAGTGAAAATCTTTCGTGCACGCGATTGCCTACTGGCAGGTGAAGGGCATCCAATCTTTTTCAAAACAAATCCATTCCTCGCTAGGCTTAGCTTAGACACGATACAATCGAACCAGAACTACACAATCCGGCGGACTACTCGCATACGCGAACATATCTTACACGTCCACTTAGTCCCGTTTACCAGAAGCGAACAAACTTTCAATCACGCCTTGACTTGGCGACGTTTCATACCGACCATGCAAGCTAGCGGCTTGCGCAAGAATCCTTCTCTGGTCGCGAGCTATCAAACATCCATGTCAGTTTTGAATCCGGAAGATCAAATTAATTAAGGAGCAGGGACTCACAGGTTCACCCGGGTTCAAGAGCTCAAACTCGTAGCGATGGAAGACAGACGAAATAATAATGAGCAGCTCCATGCTCGCCAAGTTTCGTCCCACGCAGGCCCTACACAAATCAATCAGTCCCAACCACACACCACCCGCTCAAAAAGAAACCTACCTTGGTCCATACGAAAACGGATTAAACGCCTTGGCCATCCTCCCACTCTCCCCACCCTCCTCAGCCTCAATCCACCTCTCAGGCCTAAACGCATCCACATCATCACCCCAAACACTCTTATCCCTATGCACAGTAAAACTCGGAACGCTCAAGATACTTCCAGGTCCAAACTTCTCCCCGCATATCTCCAAGACTTGGCCGGGGGGAATGACGCGCGGGAGGCCCATAGAAGATGTAGAGTGGAGACGGAGACCTTCGTTTATGCTTGCGTTGAGGTAAGGGAGGGATTTGATTGTGTTGAAGGATGTGGCGGTGGATGTGGAGGGTGGGAGGTTAGCGTCGAGTTCGGCTTGGAGGGTGCGCTGGGCTTGGGGGTTTGCTGCTAGATAGTAGGTGATTGCGCAGGACGAGCTACGACAAGTTATATTAATTTGGAGAAAAGGAGGGTGATAGAAGTGAGACTTACTTGCTAGTGGTATCACTACCCGCAATAAGCTGCGTCAGAGCCTCAGCAGTCAACTCTTCGCGTCCCATCGGCTCTCCATTCTCATCCTTCCCCTGCAACAGCTTCTCCAACAAATCCGTCCTCTTCCTCTTCACCCCTCCATCCACCTCCTCCCCATCCATCCCCTCATCCTCCTCCCCCTCATCATCAGGCAACCCCTCCTCTAGCCGCTTCGTAACAGCCGCAACCGCCAGCCCCGCCAAACACTTCACCGCCGCATTCCCCTTTGCATACCACGGCAACCTCTTCACCCACGGTCGAGCCCATACGGGTAAGACGCCCATGCTGGCTGAAAAGTCGCCTCGGTCGTTGAGGATTTGGATGGCTGGGACGTTTTTCACGATTCGTGTGGATTTGTCTGAGGCGGAAGAGGAAGAGGAGGAGGGTTGTTGTTCGATCATGGGTGCGATGTCGCGTTGGGCTGCGATCATGCCAAAGGGAGAGCCGAATGCTAGGTCTCCGATGATGTCAAATGCGAGATAGTTGTAATCTATCATCCGGGTTTGTCAATGAATACAAATGTCTAAAGGCGAGAGCAAGGGAGAACGTACGGGGCAAACAGTCAAACCACGCCTTGCCGTCTCTGGACTCCCAGTCTGGTCCATCTTGGCCTTTGGCGGCAGTAGCGCAGCGTTCGTCCCATTTGGCGCAAAAATGACGAACGTGGCGCCGGATATGGGGCTCAAAGGCAAGAACGTTTTGTTGACTGAAGATATGCGAAACAAGTTTACGCTTGCCTATTCAAGGAACCATCGATAACAAGACAATCAGGGGACACAAATGTTAAGGTTATGAGAATCGGGGTCAGAGAAATAGGGACAAGGTGATTGGCAGCGTAAGTTTTCACTTCCACACTTCTTCGGGAACAAAAACTTGGACTGACGCGTGTGTTCGGCCCTATCGCGCGTGTTGAACAGGCCTCGACGAATAGAGACAAACGCGTCATAAAACTCGGTCTTGAGCGTGCCGTTTCCGTGCGCGTACACAATCTACCCCCAACCCAACCCCAGTTCCTAGTATCACCGCCCCGGTCTGATAGATAAGAAGTCCGGGCGACTCACCTGCAGTGCGTCCGGATCGGCGATGCTTATGTGGTTCGGTGCGATTCGGACGAACTTTCCGTACTTTTTGTGAAGCTCGTGGACGCGTTCGCTGCGGTTGCCTTGAGCTGCGGCGTGGGCGAGCCATATATCCGAAAAGGCATTGAGCCAGGGGCCGGAGATGACTGGACGACGGTAGTTGTGGGGGTCGAGGAAGTATGGTACAAGGTGGGCTAAGACCTGCGGGGTGGCGGTCGGGGTTATAAGACAGGGGGTGTGTGCGCCGGGCGTGGACTCACTACTGCTGAGCCTACACACAAGGGGCCGTAGAAATATACTTCGTCGGGGAGAGACATGGTGTTGTCGACGTTGGAACTAGCTCGGAGCCGGTGGTCGAGGAATTTATATTGGGGCCACCCTTGGACGTCATTGAACACATTTTACACTATTTTACAGGTCAGTTGATTCAACAGCGCCCAAGGTCCTTCCGGGATGCATCGACCGTATGTACGTCTTAGCGCTGAAGTGGGCGCAAAACGGTGCACCAAATCGGGATGGGTCAGCGGCCAACATGTGCTTGGTGTCTCCCACAGCCAGTCGACGGATGCCCAGTAGTCCCACAGTGAAATTTCAACGAGCGAATTTTGCGCAGATGGGAGGGAGAGTACGTGGAGCTGAGTGGTGCTTGGGAAGATATAGAGTAATTAGCGTGCGGCGGGTGCCGGCGGCCATGGGAAACGGCAAGGAACATCGCGGCGATAATTAGAGATAGCACAAGTCCGGTCCCGGATAGCTGGGTGTATGCAGTTCGGCACGCGGCTTCAGCGTTGGCGGTGTGAACGGGGATCACGTGGGTGTGGGGAGGCCTAGACCTCGCACATCAACGGCTTTGGGGTCAGACCAGCAAGAGCAGTTAGATAAAATGTCTGCAGAGGGCCTAAGGCTGCTTGTTTCCTGCATGCCCAGCAGAGCCCCGTACTGCACCAGTCTGTGCGAACTCCCAGTGGATGCAAGCCACTCTCTGCAATGCCACCCACGGCGCTCTCCCTCGCGCTGACAGCGACCACGACCTCCTAGCCGACGCCGAACGTGCCCTCGTTGCCGCCCAGGCCCGCGTCAACGCCATCCGCCAGCGCGAGGCCGCAAAGGCCCGCGCCGCCAAAGAGCACAACTCCCGCCAGCTCGGACTCCTCCCAGCCGAGCTCATCCTGCACGTCGCCCGTCTCGTCGTCGCCGACAGTCCGCGTGCCGCCACCCGCCTCGCCGCCATCTGCACCTCCTGGCGCGACGTCGTCTACGCGAGCCCCGACCTGTGGCAGCGTATTCGCATCACCCAACGCGATTCGGCTCCTGCCGACATTGCCAGCGCCTATGTCGCCCGATCTGCCCAGCGCCCACTCGATATCGAGCTCAGGTTCTTTGCCGCCGACGACCCCGCCTCCCGCGGCCCTGACGACTCCGAGCGCGAACTCGCCACCGTCCTCGAGCGTCTCGCTGAAGCCCGCGACGCTCTCGGCCGTGCGCGCTCACATCCCGCCCCGACCGAGTGGCCACCCGTACTCGAGGCGACGTTGCAGGAGCTCAATACGTTCAAGACGCGCGCCACCGCCGCCTCCGAGTGGGACGCCAGCCTCGCGAGTGCCATGCAGATCCTGTGCGACGAGCTCCCGCGCTGCGTCCGTTTCAAGTTTCAGTCCACCCGCCGTCGCCCCACCGAGCTCGTCGCAGAGCATATCCGGGACGCCAACGCCCCACTTTTGCGCGAACTCCTGCTTCATCTCGACCCCGCCTGTCGTCTAGGCCCCATTTCGTGCCGCCACGCCCCCGCCCTTACCACCGCCGATCTCCAAGGCGTGCTCGCCGATCCGGTACCTAGATTCACGTTAGTCGATTCCATTTTCATTCCGGTCTCGTCTAACTCCTTTGTAGTGGCCTGCGCAAGCTGCGCCTTGTCAACGGGACTTTCAATGCTCCGCCGACGGCACTGGCGCCTTTGTTAACACTCCTACGGGCCAATCCCGACCTCGAAGAGCTGTCTCTCCAGCCACTCATCCCTCACACGTTCATTCCCCTCCCGCACGCGCGCACCCCAACCCCAAACACACTTGTCTCACTCCCACGCCTCCAGCGCCTCCACCTGATACACAACGCGCGTCTCGAACGCTTCCTCAAGCAGATACACCTCCCTGCCCTCACCCACCTTGCACTCGACGTTCAGACAGGCTCTCCAGGCCCGCTCTTTCATCCGATCTTTCAAGGCGCGCCGTACCCTGGTCTGCAAACGCTCCGGCTAGCTAATATATTCATCCGTGCCCCGTTACATGAGCGCGACCTTTTGTCAACCCTGCGCGAGCTCTCGACGCTCCGCAGTTTGACAATCTGCGAAAGTACCGTATCCGACAGTATGCTTCGCGCTCTCGCAGACCCCCTATGTTGTCCCCTACTCGAAGAACTCTTGTTCGAACGATGCGAAGGAATCGCGCACGATACGGTACTTGAAATCTGGCGCGCGAGAGGATCAGGAGAGCCTGGACGGGGCCTGGATGTCGGTCGGGAGTTTCGGCGGACACGAAGTTCAGACATCAAAGTAGGCCAAACAGGCCAGGGCTCGCTCAGGTCCTTGGTGGTACGGAACTCGTCAACACCGTTGGCGGACATGCAGCTGGGCGAAGGAGCAGGGTGCTGATCTCTGTCCCGGCGCGGACAGAGGGGGTGGGTTTGGGGCTCCACGTTCCATGTTCGGTTTCCGTTTGGTTTCCCCTCCTCCTTCGACTTCTCGGACTGCTCTCAATTCGTACCCGAAGGACACCCATCCCACGCCGCGCGCCTCTCCTTTCCCTCCCCTTGCCGAACGATCCACTCCCTGGCCGTTCCTTCGTCTTCCCATGCCGCTCGATCCAGCGCAGCATCGCGATCCAGATTGACAGGCCCCACCCTGTCTAGACTCTTTCGTGTGGGCTTCTCGTTTGGGGTAGCAATGACGCGCGTGATCGACGCGAACGCGAAGAGAGGTCTGGACCATTGGCTTATCTTTTTATGTCGAATATATGCGCATGCGATTTTTTGCTTGGGACCTGTGCTCGTTTCTTGTTTCGGTTGATTTAACACAATTTATAGTTTTTTGTTCTCTTCTCGTTTCGTTTTTCGGATTCGGTTTGTGACTTGTGCTTTGCTGTGTTTGTTGATTTTTGAAGATTGTATTACTACGGAACACCCCGCTGTAACGCTACACTACAAGTCCTTTACATATGTCCTTCCCACCCGTCTGCTGGACAGTTACCCCATGCTCCCACCCGTACATATATCCATCCATGTTCTTTAACGCGAGGGCGCACGGGGAGCTCGAACTTTTTTTCTCTGTCTCGATAGCCTAGAAGGAGGAAGAGGGTCGGATGCACGCGTTCGATGTAATTTACTGGTCTTTGCTCGATATGTGATTCTTCGCGATGGATCCTATAAAGTTCGACCCGGATGAAACCCGAGTATAGGTCGGTCGGTCTCTATCCCTGTCTTCTCTGGTTGCGTTGAACGTCATCGGGGTGTTGTGGGGAATGTCTATGACGTGTGAAGGTATTGAGGATCGCGTATTGGCAGCGTATCGACAAGTTATCGCCAAGTCGGCGCGAAAAAAAGAGCAAAAAGAGCGCCTCTTCTAGACTCATATAGCAGCTTCCTATACAGAACGCCTCTCCCGAATTCCGAATACCAGATCTCGTGTATCTCTATTAGCTTGTCCAGCATGCACGAGTCTAATACGAACTGTCAAGCAAGTCGGCCACTCGGCCTAGGCTATCCGTACCCTACAACCAGGAGCCCAGGCTTGGACCTGACGATCAAAACCTAGTGTTCGTCGATGATAATTAAATAATGCACGATATCGCAGGTGGACGAATCGGCTGTATGCGCCGGCCGGCGTGGGGGGACAGCGAGAATTGCGGGGGGATGCGGGGAGTCGAATACCGATGCATGCAGGTACGAGGTACGTGCAAACGAGTGTGCGTGTGCGCAGTAATCACATGCGGTACATATCTATTCCACTCTATGTCCCACCCTCGACCTGTCCACACCCGATATTTTATCTATCTATCGATGAACAAAGTCCAGACCAGACGTTCGCTTGCGCGTCTGTCCTATACAGTACAAAACGTACACGGTACAGCAGCTGACTGCGCTCCTTGCAGTCGAAACCCTCAAAACGCGGGTCGGTCGGGCCCGAAGTGAGACGACGCCTTGCAAACGGAATGGAGAATGTCCAGATTTGATTGAGATGCCGGACTAAACTGTAGAGTACCAGATTATGTTTGTTCGTGTTTGCGGAGACGGGACGCGCGAATCGAGCGAGTGGCATTGGCCGAGGGCTCTGTTGCGTGCATGTTGCGATGTGGGGATGAGTAACCAGTCTCCTGAAAGCCAAGACGAGGCGCTGTTTTATGTTTCAGTGGCCAATGGAAACATGCCACACGGGTATACACCCTAGAATTGTTCATCATCAGATATATGGGTATCAGTCAACGGCGAGTCCCCTAAATGATGCCTTGTGTTCCACGAAGGAACGACTTAATGGACGACAGATTTTAGCATATTCTATGTAGTATGTTCTATTGGGGAGGACTGAGATGGTAGCTAGGCTTTCAGCCAGCCGCAAGGTGGCAAAGAAACGGTATGTACCACATTAGAGTGGGAAGATTTAAGATGTCGTGTGAGCTCTGCGTGCAAATATGAATGTCCTGAGTTGACCTGCGAGCGTGAAAAGGAATCGAAGCCGTGTGGCTTCTGAAATGCAAAAGACAGAGATGTGAACAGCCCAATGCGTTCCTTCGATCATTCCTAGGGTGGAGCTAATGGGAACAATACGAGCCTCTTTTTGGTGCAACCGGGGTTTGAGAGGAATAGTGGGCGCAATTAGACAGGGTACCGCATGGTTGATGCTGATGACAGCGTATATGGGGACGCGCTATAGATGGCGCATGACACTTGAGGCTGAGAGCTAAGCTAAATATCGTAGTACGGCTGCAATTAATTTCGTTGTATTGAATGAGCGAATTCATCAAAATGAGCTCCCTGTCACGACGCTCGGTTTATTTGTTGACTCAGCCTCTGAGGGGTCGGGCACCCGCTCGTCGCAGCCTGCGTCGAGCACAAGGCAAGAGGATGAGAACATCTTTGGCGCTTACTGGTGAGTCCCCGATCCCGGAAATTGGTTCGATGCGTAATGTATGATGTGTACATCTTTTTTACGCGTCACTCGGTCTAGATGCTCGTGTATGCGTCTGAAACGTAAGGCCGCCGCTCGCTGTTAGGTGATATCTGTCTGTTGGGTGTTGGAAGATGACGAAATTGGAGTCGACTGGATGTCCGGATTCAAGTGTTTGCGTTACATCTTTAAAGGTGTGTCTCAAATAGTACTTTGTATCTGACGTCGTGCGTGAACACCGGTATCGAAACCACGTCCTATGTCCTAGGTGGAGGCTTTTACCAAACAAATACTTCTATCGTAACTATCCACTCGATCCCCAGTTCTTTGCCTCATCGAAGCAGGCTGCGCCCCCGCATTCACAGCTTAGCTTTCTGCACGCCTTCATCTTCTTGTTCATTTTCCCGTCGAATAAGGGCCTCGACCCAGTCGCCTACCTTGGCTGTGATCTCCGCAGCGGCCTCGACCATCAGCCAGTGCCCCTTACCCGCGAGCTCAACGATCTCAACCGAGGGGACAAACTTACGCATGCGCTAGGGGTGAGGGAGTAATAAGATCAGGTGGGGGGGAGACG
>JANWGL010006749.1:0-11832 GCA_025200755.1 Ceratobasidium sp. C01 | reverse complement strand
ATCAAAGGAATCATATTTAGGTTCTTACACTTGTCCAATTAGTATTATGTAGGACTTGCGTGTCGAAGGATACGAGTCTGATGCACCATCCCATGTGACTTTGTCAAATCCACCCAGAGCCGCGAGCTCAATCGCTCGTCGGCCGATGTTCATAGGCTTCGAAATGTACAAGCCATTAATATCGTCGACGATTGGCGTGTTTAAGTTAAAGGCGGCAGAGCTTAGGCAAAAGAAGCTTAGAACAACGAAAGAGAATGGTATCCTCGAAACTCACAAGTACTGGCGGTAATTCTTGCGAGTGTGCCCTCTAAGAGCGCGCATATACGCGATCGCATCCGAGCTGTTGATCCCGCTCATGGCTATTTTACATTCGGCAGAGCCAAGGCCAAACATGCTAGAACATGCGGCGGAAACGGTGTCGACAACCTAATTTGTTAGAAGAAATTATTAAACGACTTTAGGTTAGCCACAACCATCCTCGTACCTTGATAAAGTCGTACTTGAAATCTCCATTATCTTTCAGAGGTCGGCCAACATAGCAAGTATTAGGGGACGTATACCCAGTGTGCAAACAAACACGGGCAAACTCGAGCACGGACGGGATGCGATAGGATTCAATCTGAGCTTGGGTAGTATTTGCGGGACGCTCCAGATCTACCATATAAAAGTTGGTTAATTGAATAAATCAAAGCTCCCAGGACTGTATTATGACCCTCACGTTCGACGTGGACAATTGCCCCTTCCATCCATTCAGCTCTAGTCGTAGTCCCGAATACGTGTCCTTGGCTTTTCATGGGTTAATTTGGCTCCGATTTAAAATCATATGATTTGGACGTACCCCGGGTCCGTCAAGCTTAAGTAGGTTTGCCATTTCTCTTCACGGAAGCCCACTGTTCCTAAGGTGCGGGATTGGTAGGGGTCAATTTTATTTTGCCCTTGACTAAGCAGGTAGTATCCAGCGTGAAAGGCCTGTAAAGTTATTGCATATCAGTGAAAATAGTAGCAAGGCCTTGGTCTACGAGTTACCAGACGATCCACTAACGAGTGTTGCTGTTTGCCCTCACGACTTTTTTTTGCAAACTTCCGCAGGATCTCAAGAAGGTGCTTTTTGTTCTCGGGGTCCTTCTAATAATAAGACAGGATGTTAGCGTTGGACCAAGAACTTAAAATTAGATCTTATACCTTCCACTTGAAGGTAACCCTATCAGGTTTTTCTTGATGCTCCATCTGAAAGAATGAACTAATTTGAGTTTCTCCTGGGAGCTGTCCATTCTGCAATATGGCTAATTTAAAACGGTGGAAAGTGGTTAGCCAAACTCAAGGCAAAGTCTGAATTAACTTTCACTTACATGCCAAATCCCCCGCAAACTGTTCCTTTTCCTCTAACCCACAACAAGAATTTTCAGCACGCAAAATAAAGTGAATCAGACACGCCACATACTCGGCGGGTTCCTCTCAGAAGCAGTTCTGGCAGTGTCTTCATGAAGTAGCGTAAGTACATATATCAACAATATCACAAAGAGAACGTCCACGTACCAAAGACCACCCCCCATACTTTTCTAGCGCTTGCGACCATCCCGTACAAGGCCCGCACTAGGTCCTCGGGTTTCTTCGCCTTCAAAACATCCTGGATGGTTGAACGAAGTTCAGTGATATTCTCTGGAGGTACAAATTTGACGAATTTGTCTTTCGAATCTTCAACGTCGAGCTTGGAGATGTCGTCCACAATCTCGTCCATTGCCGGTTGGAGTAGCTGGTCGGAAATTCGAGTGACTAGCCCGAAGGATTAGGCCGAGAATTCCGTTATATGAAGAGGTTTAGGGCATACAGTATGGAAGTTGTTTTTCTCGACTGAACCTAATCATAGGTTCCAGCTGCCACGCTAAAGAATTGTATTGAGATTTGTTTCAAGCTATGTGGCAAAAGTTTGGTCTCACCCGTTCCACGCAGAAGTAATAGAGTCGTCTGCATACAATCGATACATATCAAGCGAAACTCGCCGAAATGAAAAGTAATGCTATCATAGCTCTCGGCCGGCAATACTTTATCATTTTTGGAGGGCGGTTCATCCAAGAATATAGCCCCAAGTAAGAATAGTGTGCTGATACCCTTAATGACCGTCTCTTCAGACACCATGACCTGTGGCTTGCCGGTTCAGTTATTGGGGCGTTGATAGTGGGACAAGTGGAGTGTTCAACATGGGACTTAACTCGAGCTATAAATACTAGCTCTCGCTGCCAGATCCCTCTGGTTCAATCACCTGAACAGAAAGGAGTCTAGCGTACACCCCACTTTCAAGGAAGCCAGAGGGATAACTGCGCGTTGGTGTCTTGACACATTGAGTAGAGTATAACAGTTAGTTAATCTTGCGCACAGACTGAGACTTTCCAATATTGAGCATGCGGACCAGGTTATCCTGTCGCGGCAAACAAACATGCGCGTAGGACCTAGGGCACAATCAAATAGAGTAAGCTCGTATTCGCGTCCGACTCCAAGTTCTATCCGAAATAAGCCACCATCCTCGTGGAGTATCCATCACGAGATCGCTGTACGTATTATGTCTTGCCCATTGTGTACAGTAAGCATAATTCAGAAGGAACGAGATGAAGATGAGTGGGAAGGCGCAAGCGTGGGGGATATCATGTGCTGTGCACAATCGAGGTGATATAGTTTGGATAAGATCAAATCCACGATTGATCAACCGCATATACGTGAAGTGAACCAGCTGGAAAGATTCCGTCGACCCGTGGTTGTCGCGATAGAGAGATCGAGAGAAAATTTGATTTACTGTAACCTAACCAACATACCACAACCGACATTCGTCAGGTCATTTGTCATTTCGCGGACATCGCCGAGTCCGGGCACTGTCTTAGATGGGTTTGCATCATCGGCAATCTCAGCTGTGTCGTTGTATGCCATGGTTACACAGGTATAAGCTGTTTCGGCGGCGAAATAGTCGGTGAAAGAGGTAGTTACTCGTACGGAGGTCGGCTCTCGCGCGCTGGTTCCAGGATAGTCGTTATATCACGAAACAAAGTCGCCCGGGATTGATTTACCCTCTTGCCATGTAGTATTATTAGTGAACACGGACTCACACGCGAGCTCGTTTGACCGTTGTTCTTTATCGAGTACCTTCATAGTGAACATGGGAACGTCGAACGGTTCCTCCTCGTCAAAGTCGTAAATATGGGATGCAAAACTTGCGAACATCATATGTGCAATGTGATCAGTGACTTTCAGTTGATTCATTCAACACAACTTACGAACAGCAGTAATAAAATATTTGCGAGGCCCTGGTGGCTCTAGGTAAGTCGAAACCGACATCTGTAGGGGGATATACGAGTTGGGGCGAAAGGGGAAGAGCGATGACGGACGAATCGAAGTTGTTGTGATTCCTGGTCATGGCATGAGCATCTGGCCCATCTCCAATCAAGTTGACATCTGACGATGTTTACAAGTAAGTAAATAGATATTATCTACAAAGTATATGCGTACCAAATGTGGTGTGTCCGAGCTGACCAACTACCCATCAGCAATAACCAGGCCCTATTCATTTAGAGAACAGCTCTAAGCGTCGCAGCATACTTGATCGTCGTACGACAAGCCAACTGTTGTCTAAATTGAATATTATTGAACAAAGCACGCCATTCGTGCTCCTTCGCAACTGCAAGCTCAGTCGAGCTACCAACGAACGGCCCATGAACTTCCTTGCCGTACCCCAAACCCAACACCCGTACTCACCTAGCATCATTAATCCCATACTGTTGGGACAACCGATTCAAATACCCGTTCGACCGCTTTCATCACATGCACTTAGCGCACTATGTCGTCGAGTACACAGACGGATTGTTCCTTCCCGCGAGCGGCCCGGGGGGATATTGGCATTCGCCAGTGGTGACGATTCGACCAAGGGTGAGTCCAGCGCACTCGTGATCGGCAGTAGCGTGAAACGTGGTGTTGTCGTCAACGTCAACCTAGAACTTGAGATAATCAGCGGTTGTATTGTGCATGCTGAGTACGTAGAGGTGGGTAATAAGGTCGTTGAGGTGGCCGGCGTGGTTGATGCGCTGTGAAAGTAAATGAGGTTAGATTTGTATGGAGACTGAAAATAAATTCCCCTACGGGGGGGCTTTGACTACAGTATCTAAACTCTAAACAAGAGTTCAGCTAGTTCATTCTCGAGATATAAATGCGAAAGCGCTCAAAATGAAGAATTCCTTACTATTTCCCCTCGTCGCCCTCTTCCAACTCTTCAACGCAGTCTCTATCATCTCTAAAAAGCTCGGCCCCAGATTACGACCAACTCGATCTCGCATGAAAGACCCGGGACAAGGAGGTTTGACCGCCTTCCCGACCCGAGCGTATCAGACCCAACGCGGGCCGTCAGCGCGAATTGATTATATTGAACACCCTCATACAATACGACATTAACTTATTCCAGTTCCTTCTCGAAGATTTCCACCCGCTCTAATGTGCCACAATACGCCCTCCACGCTGACAACCTCCCCATTTGTCCGAGTTGTCGAAGCATTGCTGCTGGACCTTCGCGACTAGCTTGAGCTTTTCCCATTCTGAATAATCGGAGAGACGTAAACGAGGCTAGGGTTTGAGCGCCTTCGCGCATGGCTGCTTCAGAATAGCTGGCTTGAGCAAAACTCTGAATGGGCGAAAGAAGTAAATACCGGACGCCAGCTCAGAACATATAAACGCTCACTTCTACACAAAGGCTAAAATCTAAACAACGTAGACTCGTTGCGAGTTTGGTCTCGGCTAGAAGCTTGGCAAAATGCCATGGGAATTGTTTTTTCCACGCAAATGGTAAAACGCTGAAAGCTATCGAGAGTACCGGTGCTGAGGATTGACAGAGCGCGCTTATGAGTTCGGGTATATAATCGGGTCCTTTACGGCCGCCGGGCACTATCTGGACTTTGTGGAACCGGCGCTTGGGCACGAGTTTGATAATATCCTGAACACTGGCAGCTACCTCAGTTAGATCTGGGAGATATGAGGAATTCTCAGCGATATCGTTGATAGAGTCGGAGAATTCACAGCAGGGTTCGATTAGCTCGAGAGATATTATCGAACTTTGATTCCGCAAGAGATGTTTGAACATGGGTCCAGAGTAAAACATTGATCTTAGACTATTCAACCGAAACGGGGGACAAAACTGAGTAAACGTGCCCGTAAAGAAAATATTTTCGTGGTGGAAAAGTTCTAGTTCCTTAAGATTCGCTAGACAGTTTAGCGCAGCGAAGATGGCGCCGGCATCGGAAGAGTCATCGGGTGCACTGTCAGACAGCCAGCCGCAAGGCGATTCTATGCGTAGGTATTTAACATAGGTGTCGAATTTATTCCCGGAACTAGTTATTGTGCTACTGAAGGAAAGGATCTGCCGAGAATTCGAGACCGAAACTCGCTCATAAGCAGACGGCATTATGAGCTGGTAGAACTTTGGATTCAACATAGCGAGCGAGATTTGCGCTGCTTTGTTGTCTTTCAAGTGCCATGAAATGTTGATTATGAGCTCAGATGGTAGGTAACTCATAGCAGGTAAAGGATCAGGACTGTGGGAGAGAAGTGAACGGTGACAGTAGGAAAAATACACGTGATAGCCTTGGCGCTAATACATCCGGCGCTTCGACACTTTATGGCCAGATTTCTTTTCGGGTCATGCTATACTATTTTATATGCGAGATGCCATAGAGCCTCACCGTTATATATTTCTATGCGCTCTCCCCTCGTAGTTCCCTTTAATATAGATTTGCACAATGTTCGACTCCTCGATATAAAATCTCAACTAACCTCGAGATAATGAGCACAAAACAAGGTATCACAACACTTATTGTGTGGCCGTGGACAGAGCCTAATTCCAGTAAGCCCACTCATTTCGATTCCAGATATATTATACTTCGGGATGACATACTAGACCTCTTCGGGAGAGACCACACAAACCTAAAGTTGATTGCTTTAGTTTGAACGATACGGCTTGAAGTGAATCCATATTAGTAGAATGATATTACATGATGGGAGAGCCAGACCGGACGAAGAAAGACAGGACGATCCGAGACTTCCGTATGGATAATTGCGTGTCAATACAATAGCATGAGACACAAACGCCCGCCGTACAAGAAATTGTTTAGGCTATTAATACTCCCGAACAACAAGGCTGTTTTATACCGCGTTATTCTACAACTCTTCCGAACAGCTTCACCCGAAGCAGCGTTTGACAATTCGCCCTCCAGAACGAGAGCCGGGCCATTCGACCGGTCACCGGGTCACCGTATGCTTGCCAATCCTCTCCTATTTGGATGGACTCGAGGGAGGTGAACGCAGCCAAGTTTCGAATCCGCGCATCCCAATCTACTTCTGAACGCATCGTTTTAGAGATCTGTCAGTTAAAAGATAATGGTTAAGATCAATTTTTCAAGCTATATTGTCTAGTACTCACATGCGTGGCGATAACCAAGATGCGCACATTTGCGGCGAGTTTAGTCCTTGAGAGGCGCTCGACGAAATCCCAGCCAGTACGCAAGGGTAGCTTAAGGAAAGTGACCCAGAAGCCTACTGATACCAGCGGAACCGACGATTGACAAAGGGCTCTTACTAGGCCCTCGATCTCTTCTATACTCGTTTGACCGTCAGCCATTATGTTGAGCTCGCGAATTCGACTATGAGGTATGATCTCGATAATGTGTTGAATGGGAGCGGTCAAATCCGTAAGCTCAGGGAGAAAAGAGTCTTGCCCAGCTACGAAACGGGTAGAAGAGACGCACCCCGTGCAACAGGGTTTGGTTAACACGAGGGACGCTATTGAGCGCTGATGATGCAAGAAGCGCGTAAAGCCTTCTGCAGAGTGGGTGACTGTCTTCAGAGAGGTTAAGGGAAGTAGTGGGATAGGAAAGGCACGCGCTAAATGATCCCAAAGACAGTCAGCCGCGTGGCGCAAGAGCTCAAGCGCCTTTAGATTAACCAGGTTGTTCAATATCCCAGAAATAGCGTGGCCAATGGCGGCCGCATCGCCATACTTTCCACATGAAATATCGATACGCATAAAGGTAACGTAGACTCCAAGGTTTTTATTAGCCGTGCCCCTGCGAAAAGCTAGTATCTTGCGAGTGCCCAGGATTGCTACCCGCTTGTATAGTTGGGGTATGACGAGGTGGTACATTTTTGAGCTCAGAGTAGCAAATTTAATCTGTAGCGATTTTTGGTCATCCAGGTACGTTGAAATGTGCAAGATGACCTCGGGTGGCAAATGAGTCATGGTGGACGATCGCTAAGGGAATAGGCAGGTGACGATCGGGAACAAGGGTCTAGCCACGTGACTCAAGTATCATCGTTCTCTTCAAGTCCTCCCTCCCGTTACTAGCAAAGGTTATCACAAAGAGAATCGCCACCAAGAAAAAATCTCTTAAATGTCCGAAAGGAACCAATTCTATCTGCTGCTAGCTATGAAATCTCTAGCCCCAGCTCGGCCGGATTATTTCCTACGTTGGGTTATGTTTCAAACAGGACGATATAAATACCACGACTGAGTTGACGGAATATTGGACACGGCCCATGTCTCGGTCGTCCGTAGAATAAACACCATGGTTCGCACGTCGTCTCTGCCGTCATCCATCCAGTTTCTCTCAAGTCACCATCCCGTGCGTAAACATGTTGTACCCCAATAGCCACCAAAATCGCCCCGCCGGACCTAGTCAGTCAACTCTATAGAGTTGGCAGTTTTTGCTCGTAGTGACGTAGCTGGGTTTGACCCAGAACATTCAGAAATAACAGTGTTCTATTTAACGGGATTCGCTACTCAAACAAACACCCAAGCATCACACATATTAAAAACGCAAAAAATCCAAAGAGTCTCAACGTAGTCCAATCAATCATACCGCTAACTCAAAAGATCAATTATGCTGATGAGCCAGAGACCTGCGCGTAACGCCCGACTTAACACCATCCTACAAGTCAAAGTAAGATTTCATATTTCGATTCTAGAAATGGACGGCTTACCTGGACCTTGTCACGTCCGACCTTGTTGACCAGCCAGTCCTCGTTCTTCTTGTCGTTGAGGAGATTGGTGACCGCAGGCAAGTCGAGACCGAGCTGGTCGTTGATGAAGAGGCCGACCTCTGTTAAATTGTTAGCACAAGTTAGAGTGAGGAGAGAAGAAGGACGAACCGGTGTTATCATGGTTCCCGGCCAGGAGCTGGGAGTTAGGTCCGTAGCCAATCAAGTTGACGTCTAATCTCATGTATAAGCAAGTAAATCAACGGTACATCTGAGTATATGCGTACCAACTGCGGTGTGTCCGAGCTATTCACCCACCCAGCAATCAGAATTAGCTTGCCACCGGTGCCAAGAGAAAGTAGAGACGCACCGTAGCCCACTTGACCATCGCGCGACGAGTCAAAGACTGCCCGAAATGGATATCATTGAACGAAGCACTCGACTTGTGCTCCTTCGCGACCGCGATCTCAGTCGAGCTATATGGGGCTCCTATCAACACTCCATCCTCTAAGACCAAACTTACCACTCACTTGGCATCGTTAATCCCATACTGCTGGAACAGCCCATTCAGGTAGCCATCCGGATCGCTCCCGTTATACTTAGCCCACTGAGTCGCCAAATAAACCGAGGAATGTTTCCCCGCAGCGAGCGGCGCGGGGTTGTACTGGTACTCGCCAGTGGTGACGATGCCGCCGAGAGTAAGTCCCGCGCATTCATGATCAGCTGTGCCAATGAGAACGGTATCGTCGTTAGAGTCGACCCAGGACTTGAGGTAGTCCACGACCTCATTGTACATTACAATTTCGTGTAAATGTCCAATGAGATCGTTAGAGTGACCGGCGTGGTCGATGCGCTGAGAACGAAAGGGAGATTAGAGCTCATCCGGGGTCAGAATATAAGGTGCTTACCGAAGCTTCGACCATCTAAACGTCCAACATAAGCGCCCGATCAGTTCACTTCCTTCGCAGTACTGTAAAAGACACTTACGATGAAGAATCCCCTCTTGCTATCCTTCGTCGCCCTCTTCAAGCTCTCCAACGCGGTCTTGGTCATCTCCAACAAGCTCGGCTCCAAAGCGGGGTCACGATCGACCTCGTATGACATGTGACCGGGAGTGAAGACGCCGAGGTACGGGAGTTTGGCGGTCTTGCCCGCTCCGAGCGCATCGAACCCAGCACGGGTCGTGAACGCGTTGTAGCCAGCTTTCTTGGCTTCAGCGATGAGGTCGCGCGAGTCTTTGCGAGAAGAGCCGGTCGTAGTGTTAGGCCTACGAACATGGTTAATATAAATAAGTCGATTAGGGAGAATCCAAAACGCACCAGAAGAAAGCAAGTCCACCTCCAAGCATCAAATCTGCCACCGCTCCTAAAGGCTGATTTCCAATCAACTGCTCAGCGATCTTATCCTCCTGGTCCCGATCGTAAATATGCGACGCAAAGCTCGCCGGCGTCGCATGCGTAATACGGCTCGTAACGACCAACCCGGTCTTGTACCCGGCGCGCTTGGCGGCTTCGAGGACCGTACCGCATGGGTTGCCGTCCTCGTCGATACCGATGGCGCCGTTGTACGTCTTAATGCCACAGGAGTATGCTGTAGCAGACGCGGCGGAGTCGGTTACGTACGAGTCGGACGAGCGTGTGCGAATCGAACCAATTTGAATGGTATCGGAGCCGAGCTGTGAAATAAGCGTTCACTATTATTCAGTAGACAGTCATAAATGAAAAGTATAATTCGGCTTACCTGGCGGTTCCATCCGGTCGCAGTGTTGTTCCACTGTACGAAGTCGCGAGCGAACACCTCGGACGCCGGTCTAGAATAAGAAGATGTAGCTTCTAAAGTGGGGTTCCGGACGCCAGAACTTACCCGAAGCCGTCAGGGATAGTAAGAATGAAGTTCTTGATATTCTTCGGGCCCTTCTTTCCTCCGGGCTTCGGTTGCCCGTTGGCGGCCTTTCCTTGCGGAACCTGGAAAAAAATTCCAGTGTTCAGTAAAATGAAAACTACTCGCTACCAGCATGCATACGTTTGGTGGACCGAAGTCCAACTTCGCGTTCCGGGGAGGCGCAACATACGCCCACGAAGTTTGGAGGGCTGGGACATTAGGGCAAGTCGACGTAGGAGTAGCCGACGAGACGGAAGAGCTGGAAGTAACAGTCGAGCTAGTTGCCTGTCGCGCAATTGGACGGTTATGTGCGCAAACCACAGACGCAGACCCCAGGACCACGGTCGACCCAACCAAGTATTTCGACCACATCTTCAAACAGGATGTAAAGAAAAAAAGTCGGTACTTCTCGACCGATAATATGTGGGGCCTTTTATACTGGCGAGTAGAACCCATGAAGCCATGATGATGTCGAACCCAGCCCCAGACGTGCCAAGCAAACAGATAATTTCGTTCCTGTACGAACGCATGGTCCTTGGCGTCGATATACAGTGTGACCAATCGTAGCCACAGTCCCACACAACGTGCGTCCGAATTCGGGGAGAGAAGTTGATGGTAGGTCACGTGATTCGCTTATGATAAACATCGAGTGCATGTGCAGTGTTCCATCCGGCGTCTGTCAGCTCGATTACGGTAACAAGTAATCCGATCTACTCCAGCTGTGCTGCCTAAACTACTGAAGCGTTCAAGCTGTACAACTTTAAACTTAATTCTCAAGAATGAAACATCGCCACTGAGTATATCCGTGAAATCTGGGAAAAAATGAGTGGATGATGTCGGCTGATAACAGAGCAAACGGCCCGCTCGGATATTGCATTGGCGCACTACTCAGCGACACGTTCCTTCCTCACTCTGATTGCGCAACGACCGTGCTTCGTCCATCAGAAAATACCTCAGATATGGCTTGCCCGCTTCCTGGTTGAGGAAGTACCGTACGCCTGTTGCTCGTGGGTCGGTCAGTCCAACGCCGAGATGAAGGCGACGCAATGCATATATCCTCTATACGATAGTTATCATTACGCCCCGTATCATCCTGTGCACGCATATTGCATTTTCTGATCGAATTGAAACTTTACTAGAAGATAGTTGATATAGCTTCTGCTGTCGAATTGTTGGTTTCGACAATAGGGTCAGAAATTAATTGTGCGTGTTTGCTTTTCGCACTGGCGCGGTACTTCGGTACCCAACACGGGGCACGAGCGTAATTGTATTGAGACTAATTTCCTGAAGTGTCTCCTTGAAATCTTAAATAGTATATCCAGGATTTCGACCAACAGAAATCAAGACATTTACACACCGGCTCACCCGCCTCTCAAAGAGGGGTCCCACCGAATATTCACTATCCAATTTTTGGGGAAGAATGACATGGCGAGAGGTAAGAAGCTTGTCGAGAAGCACTTTACGTCCTCTTGCGTTCGATAGGGACTGATTTACTCATGTATTTTTAGATTCTATCCGTGTTGGACCTTGGCTGATTGGCATCTCACAGTGCCATATCACTATCCGGTTCGTTCGGGATTACCCAGTACCAATGACCGACAAACGGGCCTACTCCTCCCGCCGTCCTGCTAATCCTCAGTTGAGCGTGGTCTCCTAAGCACCGCCAGAGCCCATCCTCTCGTTCCAAATGTCGGCCCCGCTAACGGTCCTTGCTTATCCCACACCCTTCCGCATCCTACTGTAAGGTCCTCGTGTACGAATCAATGTAGATAGTCAAACGAGGCGACGAAGTCGCCTATGAATAACCATCCTTAACAATGTATATTCGTAAGAAACGAGGACAGGGGGGAGTCTTTCAGAGGCCGGAACCTTTAAAGGAACCCGGCCCAATACATGAGTAAACACATCAGATAATCCGAGCGCGCATACACGCGCTTGCTTACAAGTAAC
>JANWGL010006748.1:0-16024 GCA_025200755.1 Ceratobasidium sp. C01 | reverse complement strand
AAATCCATAACAGCCCACACGTCCATTATTTGCTCTCTGCTTCCCGGCAGGCCTGTCTTGTTTGCAGAAGCATATGAACCCGTGATTAGTAGCATAGCCCACGAATTCTACGAGAGTCTTAGAGGTTCGACTGCCCCTGGGGGCCTGGAGAGTCTATCAATATATGTACCCGGGGCCAACTTCTGGGGGAACGTTGCGGGTATTGTTACGCGTTCGACGGAGGTATGTGGAGCGAACCTAGGGACGCTAGAAATGAGGATATCGATTTCAGCTCGGGCTGAGACGGTGGGTCGAGATTTGGGTGGTGCGTAGGAGGCTACTGATGCTATTAGGCTTAGTTGGTTCGGGAAACCGCACAATTCGAGGGTTTGGCAGCATCATTGAGCGGGTTTAGTATGTTGAGGTGTCTCAAGTTTCAGGGCTCCCTTGGTGTTCAGCGTGTCCGCACAGCTGAGGAGCTAGGAAGTATAGGAACGCTAGCGTTCTGGACGAAGCAATGTGCATCTTTAAGTCGGGTAACTTTGTTTGGAGTTGATTTGTCTTAACACGTGTGGTGTGGATAGTACATGTATGCGCAGGTTAATCTAATGACTTAACAGCAGCCACCCTCAGAGTGCTGCTCTAGAAACATATATTCGATTTATATCCATAACGCTAACAGATGCCACTTTAAACACCCGCTCCCTCGCCCTAGGGTTCTCAGCACCCAACATCCAACATCGACCAGAAAAAGGGCCAAAAATGTACAATAATGTAAGATTACGACGTTGGGGGGAAATTTCAAAGAAACGTCGATGCAAACCTACATCTTTCAACTCGAGCGTGAAGGCGAATATCCAAGGTGTAGGTACATATTTTCACCTCTGATTCGCTAAAATGCCTCCGCCTTGCCCCGTTACCCATGCTTTTATCTAATTCTTTCTCAATGTCTACCCTCCCCCTCCCTTTGACAGCGTTTCCCGGCACCTCCCACTTATCAACTCACTCGGCGCTTACTTGTTTACTCAGCGCTTCTTAGATCAACGCTTTGGCACGTAACTCCTACGACCAAACCCCAGCCATTGATTCTGCAGAGTGAGCAGACCTGGTACAAAGCAGTATATTCTGAGACAAAATAATCAATCCTGGACATGCCTCCGGTCTCCCTTCCTCTTGACTTGGTGCGTTTGATGGCAAAATACGTGCACGACGGCGATACGGTGGTCGCCCTTTGCTTGCTCAACAAACAGTCTTTCAGCCTAGTAATACCTTTGCTATATAGCACTGTCTCTTTATTTAGTACTCGGTCGGTTCGCCAATTCTGCAATACCATTATACAGTCCGAGCGTAACCCAGGCATCCATACAACCGGGATCTGTTTCGATCTGGGGTCTTCCATGGGCGAGGACCTCGAACCTGTCATTGAAGCAATACGAGACGCGCTCTATCGGATACCCAACTTAACAGACTTCATACTAAAGACCGATCATCCAGGCCTAATCGATCTGTACCAGGGCTTCAGTCTCCGCCCCCCGCCCTTCTCCCTACATCGTCTCGGGTGCTGTTTCATCCCGGATCACCTCTTATCTTTTCTCGCCACTCAACACACCATCCAAACTCTGATGATAACGCCCAACTATTCCGAGACCGATTCCAACATCCGCACTCCACCCGCAGCTTCCGTCCTGCCACGACTGAAATCTATATCGGCCAAAGCGGGCTCCATCTGCACTCTCGTTCCCGGCAGGCCCGTCTCACATGTGGAAGTGTATGACCACGTCTCCGGCGATGCAACTCGCAAATTTTGCGAGAGCCTTAGAAGGTCAACCGCACCTTGTGGCATAGAAAGTCTAATATTTTACGCCCCCATGTTCGGCTATTGGGGCCGCGCTCTCAATGCTGTTGCGCTTTCGAAGGAGAGCTGTGGGGCGAGTCTAGAAAAGTTGACAATTAAGTTGCCAACGCCAATTTACGCTGAGACGGTGAGATGGGGTTTAATTGGCATGTAGGAGGTTACTGATGCCAATAAGTGTAGTTAATTCAGGATACGGTACAGATTGAACGTCTGGCTGCCTCGTTGAGCGGGTTTAGTAGGTTAAAAGATTTCGAGTTTCTGTGCCTGGGTGTTTGGGGTAATATGAGCGCGGGTCTAGGAATAGGGAGTGCTGAAACGCTAGCATACTGGATCGGGCAATGCCCATCGTTACGTCGAGTCACATTATTTGGAGTTGATATATCCTAGCGGGTGTAGTGTAGGCGGTAAATGTATGCGCGAGTCAAGCGATCCAAAGTAGTTTTCCTCAGAGAGCCGTGCGAGAGACGCGGGTGCGATCATTTCAGCATTATATTGGGTTTGCAGCGCTTTCGAGCACCCCTTCCGATGCTACCAATGCCCGATATTGCTTCGCCCCTTGGGGTACCCTGCTTGTCAGTCCGCTTAGCGCTTGTTTGTTCACTCAGCGCTTCTCGGATCAAGCGTTTGACATCAGCCACACAACCAAGTCCCAGCCATCTACTTCCGCAGAGTTGAGGGACCTGATACAAAGCAGCATTCTCCAAGACAACATAAGGAGCTATTCTGGACATGCCTCGGGTACCACTTCCTCCTGACTTGGTTCATTCTATCGCAGAACACTTGCACGACGAAAGCTACACGCTGGCGGCTCTTTGCTTGCTCGATCGACAATCTTTCGGCTTAGTAGTACCGTTGATCTATAGAAAGGTCCGCTTGTCCAGCACTCAATCAATCCACAAATTCTGCGATGCCGTTATACAGTCCAAGCGTGACCTGGGTATCTATCCAATCTCAATCCATTTTAACCCGGAATATGTCACAAGCGAGCACCTCCATCCTGCCATTGAACCAATACAGCGTGTACTCTATCGGACACCAAATTTAATAGAACTCGTCCTAATAATCGATAATTTGGGTCTGATCAATTTGTACCAACATCTCATCCTCCACCCACCGCCCTTCTCCCTTCGCAGTCTCAGATGCGTTTTCGTGCCAGATCACCTCTTGTCCTTCCTCTCTATCCAACCCTCCATCCATACTTTAACAATAGGCCCCGGTTTTTCTCGCGTAGACCACTGCATCCGCACACCACTTTCCCCTTCTGTCCTCCCGTACCTGAAATCTATAACGGCCTACCCTTCCACCATTCGTGCTCTGGTCCCCGGCAGACCCATCTCACACGCAGAAGCACATGATCCCATCATCGGCAGTACAGCCCACGAATTCTACGGGAGCCTCAGCGAATCGACTGCCCCCGAGGGTGTAGAAACTATATCAGTGTATGCACCTCGAACCCACTTTTGGACGAATGTTTCGGATATTGTTGTGTATTTGACAGGGGTATGTGGGGCGAGTCTGAGAACTCTGGAAATACGGTTTTCACATGCAACTCAGGTTGATACGGTGAGCAAAGCCCAAATGGTGCGGGAAAGGCTATTGACGAGAGGATGTTTAGTTGATCCGAGGTGGGACACAAATCGAGAATTTGGCAGCATCATTGAGCGGTTTTCGTAAGCTGAGGCATTTTAAGTTCCAGTGCCGGGGGATCCCGGGGTATACCAAAGCGGGACCCGGAATAGGGAGCGCAGCAACGCTAGCGTTCTGGATGGGACAATGCCCATCATTACGTCGAGTCACTTTGTTCGGAGTTGATTTATCATAGCACCGTAATTGTATGCGCCGGTCGGTTCACTGTAACTTGAAAGTAGAGACACGCGAGGGATGTAAATTCAACAATTCTGTTTATATTAGATACGCAAAACCAACACATGTTGTCTTTGAACACCATTTCCAATGAATATCCAGCGATAGATAAGATATCGGGACCTAGGGTTGAAGACAAATGCAAAGACGGATTGCGATTGTTTCCTAACAGTCACTTTCAGCTTGAACGTAAAGGCAAATGCACAACAAGAGCCAAATGTTTCTTAGTGCCTTATATCCGGTTCACTAGGCTGCTCTATCGTCCCAATGCTTGTATTACCCTCCGAACCTGTTTCGATACTTACCGTTCCCCCTTCTAAAATCGCTCACCAACCCGCTCGGCGCTTATTCGTTTATCCCGGCGCTTATCCGTTTACCCCGGCGCTTCTCAGGTCAAGCATATTACATTACCCCACAACCAAGTTTCAGTGATCTACTTCTACAGGATCGACCCATTCCATACAAAGCAACATTTTCTGAGACAACATAAGGGTCTATTATCGGCATGTCTCGGGTATCGCTTCCTCCTGACTTAGTGCGTTCCATCGCGGAACACCTTCACAACGACAACTATACTCTGGGATCTCTTTGCTTGCTCGACAAACAATCTTTCTGTCTAGTAGTGCCCCTGATATATAGAACGGTCCACTTGTCTAATACTCAATCGATTCACCGATTCTGTGATACTATCACACGGTCTGAGCGTAATCTGGGCACGTACTTGACCTCGATTCGTTTTATCCCAGACGAGCAATACCGTCACGCCATTAAACCGATACGAAAAACGGTCTACCAGGCACCCAACCTAACAGAACTTTTCCTAATGTTCGACGATCATAGCCTAAGCAATCCGTACCGACACTTTAGTCTCTACCCACCACCCTGCTCCTTACATAACCTCACATGCTGTTTCATCCCAAAGTATCTATCAGCTTTCCTTGCGACACAACCCTCGATCCATACGCTGCGGTTGCTGCCTCATCTCGCCCAAATACGTTCTAGCACCCCTATTTCACTCGCCCCTTCCAGCCTCCCTCATCTGAAATCTATAACAGCCTATTCGTCCACCGTGTGTGTTCTGCTTCCTGGCAGGCCCATCTCATACGTAAATGCGTATGGTTCTGTCATCGGCAATGCAGCTCATGAATTATTCGAGAATCTTAGAAAGTCGACTGCACCTGGGGGCGTGGAGAGCCTATTAATGCATGTACCCCAACTTGATTTTTGGAGAAATGTTCACGATGCTGTTGCGTGCTCGGCGGAGGTATGTGGTGCGAGTCTGGAAATGTTACAAATAGTAGTGTCAGCTACGGATCAGCTTGAGGGGGTGAGTCACGGTTTAATCAGTATGTAGGAAGTCAAGACTAAGTTTAGTTGACCCAGGAAGCAACGCAAATCGAAATTCTGGCGGCGTCATTGAGTAGATTTCGTAGGTTAAAGCATTTCAAGTTTCAGAGCGGGTATGGTTTTCAAGGTGCCAGTGCTATTGAAGAGCTAGGGGTTATGGGAACACTGGCGTTCTGGACAAGGCAATGTTCATCTTTACGCCAAGTCACCTTGTTCAGAGTTGATTTATCCTAGCATCGTAAGTATATGCGCCTGTCGATTCACGCTAGGAATGTATATTCAACCATTCCATTATTAATTGGAGCTACAACGCCAACACATATCGTCCTTGAGCACCCTCCCGTAATGTCATCAACGTCCAAACGCCCAACACCTACCGTTACCAACCGGGAAGCCGGCCAGGACCGGGAAGCTGGCCACTCGCCGTTTCTCGAGTATTAGATCGATTTAAATGATCCAAAATATACCAGAAATTTCTCACCGTGTAGAAGAAACTGCAGAGTACTTGGAATACCATTTTAGTTCCCAATTTCCGTAGAATTTGAAGCTTGTCTTAGCAGCTTGGCCTATTTTGAGCAAGAGGCTTAGCAAACTCGCTGCGAGCTCATTGACCAAGGATTGTATACAGTTTTTATCAATACCAAGTGTAATATGAGCCTTTTATGGGGGTCATACACAGATATAATGACCCGAAGTGTGATCTGTGGGGTTGTATGCTATTGGTATAGTGACAGGGTGCCCGCCCAAGCTGCCCTAATCACTCTTCCAACTACTCCCACAAAACGGTACCCGCTCGCCACCATAAAAATCAGTAGCACCATAGCCGATTGTCCTGCCCCCGCACTTTTCCTGCTCGCTCAAGTCCTCTTTTGTGTTGGAGCACGCTAAAAAACTGTTTCTGTACCAAAATAGTATATTCCAACGCCCAATCTACTGGCTTTATGGTTGCATCGACTAATTGAACTTCAAATAACACAATTACATCCCCCTTAGACACGATAGCCTGTCTCTAAGTGCTTGAAACCGTGAGTAACGATAGACCGCCCAAAGAATTATCACGTGGCCGGCTTCCCGGTATTTTCATGATATCCGACCATCCTGTTGCCAGCCTCATAACAAGGGAACTGACTTACATGAAATTCTAAAATAGATTGCATGGGATGCGCCATAGCCCCTTCCATCAGATAAGCATGTAAAAGTAACGCAAATGTCTTCATTAACAAAAATAAGTTCGTACAGTCAAAATCTGGCCGGTTTCCCGGTCGGTTACGGTACTGGAAAGAAATAATCAAAATGTATAGGAATATCTCTTCCTCTTGATTTGGTGCATTCCGTTGTGGACCACTTGCGTGACGACAACCATATGTTAGCCACCCTTTGCTTGCTTGACAGACAATCCTTCGACCTAGTAGTTCCTTTGGTATACAAAGCGGTCCGCTTGTACAACGCTCGATCAATCCACAGATTCTGCGAGACCATTACACGGTCTGAGCGCAACCTGGGGATATATCCTACTTCGATCCATTTCTGCTTAGGATATTCCCCAGACAAGCAATACCATCTCTTCATCGAACCTATACGAGATACTATCTATCGGACACCTAAGCTAACGGATCTTGTCCTTGGGTTCAATGACTCGGGCCTATCTGACCTGTACCAACACCTCAACCTCCATCCACCACCCTTCGCCTTACGCAGCCTCACGTACTGTCCGAACCCAGAGAACCCTTTATCCTTTTGTTCCCATACGTTGGAAATGCTGTCTCTCCTCCATCTTAGCGTCTGTACTCCATCCACCCCCTCCAGCCTCACTCGCCCAAAATCTATAGCAGCCGACTACTCCATCATCGTCACTCTGCTTCCCGACAGGCCCAGCGCACGCGCAAACGAATATATACCCGCTATCGAGAGTGCAGATCTTGAACCTTACGAGGATCTCAGAGAACCAACTGGACCTGGCGGCGTGGGGAGCCTATCATGGCATGTATCCGAACTGTCGAAAAATGTTCACGACGGTGTTGCACGTTCGGTGGAGATGTGCGGAGAAAGTCTGGAAAGGTTGATACTAATAGTGAGAAGTATGACTCAGGGCGAGAGGGTGAGTAGAGGTCCAATCGGTGTGTGGCAGGCCGCTGATTACAATAAGTTTAGTTGGTTCAGGGCGCATTGCAGATCGAAACGTTAGCAGCGTCGTTGAGTGGGTTTAGTAGGTTGAAACTCTTCAAGTTAGATAGCTTCAGTAACGCCCAGGATATCAATACGATTACAGAACTAGAGGTCGTGGGGACACTGGCGTTCTGGGCGAGGCAATGCCCATCTTCACGTCGAGTAACCTTGTTTGGAGTCGATTTATGCTAGTATCGTAAATGTATGCGTTGGTCGGTTCACGCTAGGACTATATGTTCAACTATTTCACCGTTATAATAATAAAGCTGCAACGTCAATGGACGACGCTTTTGAGCACCCTCCCGCAGTGCTATCGATACTCAAACACCCAACGCCAACCCCAAAAAGAAACGAAAAATGTGCAACAAGAATACAATGTGGGAGATGCTATAAAAACCAAAGAATCCAAAACGCAAAGTGTAGAATAGACTCATACGTCCACCTAGTTCAATATTATACAGGATCTGCAACGCCAATGTCGCTCCAGATCACCCTCTCCCCTCGGCGTTACTAACGCTGAGCGCCTGGCGTCAAACATAAAAAGAGCAGAATATATGCGACAGAACATAGTATCAGCAACCAAAGAAGTCTTGACGCCAAGCAAACTTTGATTGTTTCTCGGTCGTTCCTATAAAATCAAACTTTAAATCAGTCGGGGTACTTACCGCACACCCTTGGCATCCTTCCACCTCCTGCATCTGAGACCCCACAGCGCTTGCCTGTCACCCAGCACTTCTCGAGCCAAATCTCTGACACGAAACCCCTTCGACCATATATTTCCGCAGAGTTAACTGTCCTGCTAGCAGGAGGTAAGTGGGGCGAATCTAGGAATGCTAGAAATGAGGGTATTAATTTCAGCTCAGAACGAGACGGTGGGTCGAGATTTGGGTGGTACGTGGGATGCTAATGATGTTAGTAAACTTAGTTGGTTTGGGATACCGTGCGATTTGATGGTTTGGTGGCATCGTTGAGCGGGTTTAGCAGGTTGAGGTGTTTCAAGTTCCAGGGCTCGCTTAGGGTTCAGCGTGTCCGCACAGCTGAGGAGCTAGGAAGTATAGGAACGCTAGCGTTCTGGACGAAGCAATGTGCACTTTTAAGTTGAGTATATTTTTTTAGAGTTGATTTGTCTCAACACGTGTGGTGTGAATGGTACATGTATGCGCAGGTTAGTCTACATGCTGCTGACCCTAGGAGTTAACCCTGATCATATAGAACCTAATACGAGTCCTACGTCATTTCTCATACGAAGTGAAATCGCGGGTGTGTGAATGCACGAATCAATGGATATATGCGTGTAGAAGCTAACTATTTTTATGGGTATGTCTCCGCCTTCCATGAGCTGAACACGCTAGACCGCGTGTTTCATATACAACAACATGCCATCACTTCTATCTCACGCACAGGCAATTGTTTTTGTTTTATTTGAGGCCTCTTATCGTAATCGCGTATATACCGAACATAGACTTGCATTTTGTTCGCCTTTCAGAGCCAGGACTAGTGCGTACAATGTCCCATTTGATCGCCTCGCCCCTATTGTCACGGTTACAGCGTGGATTTTACTTATCTCTACCTTATTCGTACGAATCAACCTGGAAGGTTTCCACTTGACCGGGTAGAAGTGTGAGCCCTACCGGGCCGAATTCCGATGTTAGACCAACTCAGCCCAAACATGCTCCAGCCCTGTAGCCTGCGGGTTTCACGTATAAGTACTGTGCACTTCGTAAATCAACAGACCAGCCAACCCTACTCATACTATTATGTCTATATTCGACTATTTTCCGGTGCCTCCACTACTTGAACCTGGCGTGTACCGAATCAAAAATAAGATCTCTTCCTCATATCTGGAGCTTGAGTCAGATCGGACAGGGGTAATCCTGAGCAAGCTTGACGGTTCAAACATTCGACAAAAGGTAAGTTTCAGCGCAGATGTAGTATTTTGTTTAAAACCTGATATTGCTTACCTACCGTCACGTAGTGGCAAATTAAGATTCATACGCAAAAACCCAAGTCCTCTGTTGTGGTGATTGCCAGTCTTGATGGACATGCTGTGCTGAGCTGGGAGTCGCACATCGATATCGGTCGTCGTTCCAAGTTCCCGAAGGACAAACTCGCCAGCATCGAAAACATACCCCATATTGGTACTCAGAGCCCACCCCCCTCCACCATTATTGGTTCACCTCTGACCACCGAGGAGTACGTTCTTGTTGGAAGGCCTGTATGGAACCAGACCAAGTGGATTCTAAATCTGCCATCTAGGTACATACGGAACTGCTATGTATTCGGTAAAGAACTGACCACGCTTGATATATCGCTCGATTCAAATAATTTAGGTTACCCAGCAACTTAGATATCAGTCACAAATCGACCATCCACAACACTTCCGCATATAGTTTCAACATTACCACTTGGGAACTACCGGGATACCACGTTGAGAGTTCTAAAGTGAGCTTTCAACATTCCCAACTTCCCTCGGCTACATAATTAAACCGGACTCTTCAAAAAGTGGCTCTCATCTTGGCCTAGTTATCCGGTACTGGGGAACACGGGAGAAATGGCGACCCAAGGCGAGGGTCGAAGTCTGGATGAATGGAAACAGGAACCCCACAAGCTTGATGCGAGCCTCCCCAAGCCCGAACCGTTCAAGTACGTTGTTCTCGCTCGCGAAACCAATCCGCCAGTCGAGTGGGTATTTGAACCGATCCAGGATACACCACCAGTACCAATCCCGACCCCTAAGCCAAAGCCGACCCCGAAGCCGAGCTTCCAAGACAAGTTCTTCCCGATAACACCGGAGTTGGCACAGGCCGACAAGTACGACATTATAATCATTGGATCCGGTATGGGAGGTGGCGTCCTGGCACAGGATCTGTACAAAACCAACTTCAAAGTCGGACCGAAAAGAGCGAAAAGCATTCTAGTCCTCGAGAGAGGCGATCTATTGTTCCATTCCCACTGCTTCAACGCAGCTCGTCCTAGTGGGCCGATATCTCGTACCCGGCAGAACGACACCTTCTTTGAGACGTTTAGGGAACGTTACGCCAAGGATCCGAACGTTCATGACTGGAACGGGGGCCCGATGTACAATCTTGGTGGGCGTAGTGCGACATGGGGACTCTTCGTACCCCGTATTCAAGAAGCTACCCTTAGGGACAAATTTCACAAAAAAGTTACGGATGCGCTGCTTGGCGGGTACTATGATGCTGCCGAGCGTTTGTTGCACCTCTCGATGCCCAAGACAAAGCCAATTCACCAGCACGTTATGGATCAGCTCAATATCGATTGGATGAAGACACTATTTGACAATAAGCAGGAACCTTCAGTTCAATGGCAGTGGGGACGCATTGCCTCAGAATTTCAGGACGAGCACAATTACGGATTCGCTCAAGGGGCTTTCAGTACTATTGACAACTTCCTCGAGATCGCAATGACACAACACAATAATGCAGACGGCATAGACAATCAGCTTGGGCACTTCAAAACAGTCCTCAACGCAGAAGTCCATTCAATAAACTTCGATGAATCGTCTCGTGCCACTGGAGTCAACGTCATCGGCCCGGACAGCAAGGCTATCAATATTGGCCTCAAGCCTGGCGGAAAGGTAGTCCTTGCGGCGGGAAGTGTCAACTCTCCAGCCATTCTTTTACGGAGTACATTGGGGGATCACAGGGACATGAAGAACTTGGTCAAGGACCGCGGTGGACTTCGACTCACGGACCATAATATACTCAGCTATTCCTGCTCATTCCGCCACCGTAACCCCGAAGGTCGGGCGAACTACGGATCCATGAAACTCCAGACTTATGTCAATATTGGCAACCGCGTCGCTCTCGCCAACACAGCTATCGATAGTTCCCTGTTTCTTCCAAGAGGAGATTACATTCAGGATGATAATCTCCCCAAGTTTGGCATCGTTTTCCTTCTAGAAACACCACTCAGCAAGGAAACCGTCTTAGATCTCATTGACGGCGAGCCCAAGATTATTTCCCCAGTTAGAGGGGAACTAGTGACCAAAGGAGAGCTATCTATTATCGCAATGCTGATAACATCGACGATGAACAGCCTCCAAGCATCAATGGGCATCGAATTTATCGGGCACACAGGGAATGTTAAGCCAGAAGACATCCGTGTACTATATGCAGGAGCCGTTGCTCACGAGGTTGGGTCTCTTCCGATGCCGATGATTACAAAGCCTAATGACCCCCACAAACACTGCCTCAAAAACAACCTCGGAATTGTCTCTGATATCTGTTCTGGCGTATACGTCTGTGATAACTCGTGCTTTCCCTATTCGCCCCATGCCAACCCTTCGCTTACACTTGCCGCTCTCGCTCTTCGACTCTCCCGTCACTTGCATAATCCTTTCGGCACCCACGCACCCGACAATGATTCTGACCCCAAGGGGGATTCCGACGACGGTTCCGACGACGAAGCCAACCAGAATTCTGTTTGCCCGAATAACGTCAAGGTCATGAACCAGTCCGGCTCCACAGTCAAAGTTGCATTGTCCAACATACAATTACAACTTCAACAATACGACCAGGAGTGCGATAGGAGCCGCAGGTTTGGCGACAGCATGCAAAGCAGCAGGGACGAACGTAACATGGTGACTCAATCCGGGGAAGAGAAGGGGGACACCGGAGAAGAAGGGAAAGCCGTTAGGTATGGCAGCGGGGTCATCGAGCTCGAGCCTGGAGACGAATTTGAGTGGGTGAGGGCATTTGGTACGGCTGAGAGTTTGTTCGTCTATAAGTTGGATCGGGGAGCCAAACAAAAGGCTTTCTTGAAGGAACCAGTCCTTTTGCCCGCCCATCCCGGCGAGGTAACGCTTATTACATAGGTACTGTGATATGACTGTGATTCTATCGTGCATCCCGAACTATGTCCTGTGCTGAAACTGAACCAACGGACAATCAAACGAATGTAAATTCGAACAAGCTCCATAAGACATGATGCTCACAGATCGCGAGTGACCCGGTCTTTGGTGGCGAAGTTATGACTTCCCGTTGTCGAAGAGAGTTTGCTTTAAAGGAGCCGAATGTATCTGGATTTTACACAATGAGCACCGAAAAATAACTAATATCACCTTGGACCGCGAACAAATGCATTTGTAGCATTTCCTGGGTGTATGCGATAGTGTCATGTAAATTATTTTTAATTTGAAATATCTACGTCACGCATATACTCGACCAATATCCACTTAACCCCTAAATTCTCCTCACTGTGCGTAACCCCAACCTCTTCAGGTCGTTCAGCGTCGGGTATCCACAATTAGATTGTTTTGTTTTGTTTTAATCAGCTAACAATACCTACATAATGGCGCACTCACAATCGAATCTAAAACACAGGTTCCCGATATTCTCTTCTTCCCATCAGGTCTTCCCCCCCCCCCCCCAACATACAAAAAACGAGGTTGCAGTTTTCGCGTCCGATTAGAGACAATTTAGTGCACGCTGACGCAATAAGTGACTGCAACATGTCGTATATCGTGGTAAAGATACCGCATGTGGATGAAGGCGCAGCGACACATGATGGGATTAATACGTGGACATACTTTCAATACATTCCAGCGTCGTGTAGGGAGGACGCGCTTTGATTTGAAGAGGCAAAGGGTGTTCGGCAAGCTACCACCATAAGACAGGAAAGAACGAGTTGGAAAAGGTAGGGGGAAGCGCACTAAGATGGCTATCTAAGAAACCCAATGTTCATCCCGAGCACGAATAACCCGTTCAACGTCTCGATCCGAACGTAATCACTCGCTTCCTCTAGGGTAGAAGAGCTCGACTTACGCAGGTGGTCGATATCGACAAACATATGGCGATGTACCTGTCGACTTTGAGGATCAGCCATCAACGTATGGCAGACAGAAAACGCGGGAGAACTACGAGTAATTGAACAGAGGGAAAGACTCCCGATATAATTTCTTGCAGCAGTAGCCTTCCCGACAGCGGGCGCGTAACCGGCCAACGAGTGAGTCGAGAAGCTCTTGGCTGCGCGCTCATTGACTAGATCCAAACGGAGATTAGAGTTATTCAGGACCTTGGCCTGAGGAAATGGTGAGACGTATCGAGCGTAACAGCGTTGGGGGTCAAAATCAATAGTCATCTGCAGCCGCCCCAGCACGACGGAAGGCTATCAACCGACTTGGGCGCAACGAACCCGACTACCTCAACCACTACGTTCACCACATCTACACTCTCTATTAGGCTGCTCGCCCATCTCCGTGTGCCTAAACTAGACCCCGGTGGCGAGCATTTTCGTGCGCGTCCCGATCGCCCAGGCTATGATCGGCCTGGTGATCTCACTCCCCCTAACGGCTTCGATCGAGCGGTACTCTTCGACGCCATCGGCTTCGGTGAGTGGGGCGGGCATTTTGTATTCGGAATTAGCATAGTAAATGTATGCGTCGGTCGGTCTACGCTAAGACTGTATATTCAACCATTTTATTATTATAATAGCGCTGCAACGCCAACAGACGTCACTTTTGAGCACCCTCCCGCAGTGCCATCAACACCCAAACACCCAGCGCCAACCATAAAAAAAGAACCAAAAATGTACAACAAGAATACAACGTGAAAGATACGATAAACTCCAAAGAACCTCAAAAGCAAAACGTAAAACGAACTACGATTGCTTCTCGGTCGTCTCCCTCAACTTGGGATGCAGCAACTGCTCGTGGAGGGCTTTACCAGCAACGACCATCGGGAATACGTGCTCCCGGTTTGAGACGACGCATTCCATGAGCACGGGTTTCGACCCGTCGTATTCTAGGAATTCGCGCATCTTGGCGGGGAGCTCGTCGGTAGATGTGCATTGGATGGCGTGGACGCCCATCGCTTGGGCGAGTTTGACGAAGTCGGGGTTGCGCATTTGAGTGTGCGAGTAGCGCGCGTCGTAGAAGAGATCTGTCGCCGATGTTAGCTTTGGCTAGGTTAGGAAGAAAGGGGGGAGGCTTACCTTGCCATTGCTCGACCATACCCTGGAACTCGTTGTTCAGCACCAATACCTTCACGCCGATTCCGAACTGCGAGGCGGTGGCGAGCTCCATAGCAGTCATGCTGAACGACGCATCGCCGTCGATGTCGATGACAGTCTTCTCAGGCGCAGCGACCTTGGCGCCGATCGCAGATGGCAATCCGAAACCCATCGTCTGTAATTACTGGTAAATTTCGGTCGCATATATGAATAAATTTGAATGACTCACTCCAAGTCCGCCAGAGGTAACCATCGACCTGGGCTGCGTCCACCTATAATGCTGCGCCGCCCACATCTGATGCTGTCCAACGCCCGTAGAGATAATGAAATTCTCCTTCTTGTCCTTGCTTTGCGCATTGAGCTCCTCGATCACCTCCTGAGGTTTCATCTTGTCCTTGCCGGGTGTGCTCTTGTCGTATGTGAACGGATATTTCGCCTTCCATTTCCGGATATCGCTGAACCACGGCTCACGAGGGGAAGATTGGATGAGGGGAACGAGAGCGCCGAGGTTTTGGGTAACGTCACCGAGGATGGAGATGCTCGCGTCGACGACTTTATTGATATTTTTGGGTTGAATTTCGAAGTGGATGATTCCACCACGCCCTTGGGCCGCAGCTGCTCGCGCCGCAGGAGCGAATGCTATATCGAAATAACGTTAGTGGGTGATTTAGACGATGCGCGCTGGATCGTGCTTACTGTCAACTTTGCCGGTTACGCGATCGTCGAATCTCGCGCCGAGCGCAATGATGACATCTGCCTCCTGCATCGCAAGGTTGGCATACGCAGATCCGTGCATACCCAGCATGTGCAGACTTCGATCATCCAGCTCGTCGAATGCACCGAGACCTTGGAGAGTCGTAGTGACAGGGATATTGCCCTCCGCAGCCAAGCGGGCGAGAAGCTCGGGCCCTCGAGGCGAGTTCAAGATTCCATTACCCGCGTAGACAATAGGACGTTTCGCCTGGTTGATCAGTGCCGCCGCCTGTTCAATCATTTCCGTATCGACATCATCGATAGCCGGGCTCAAAGGATTTCCTGGAAGCCCAAGATTGACGCCTGGCGTAGTCGCCTTGTACGGCAAAGCTTGGCGGAGAATCCCCGCAGTAACATCTTTTGGTAGATCGACGAGAACGGGGCCGGGTCGACCAGAGGTGGCAATTTTGAACGCCTCATTGATGCGTCGAGGCAGCTCGGCGATGTCCTTGACCATCACGTTCCATTTTGTGCAAGATCGGGAGATGCCGACGATGTCTGCCTCTTGGAAGGCATCAGATCCGATGGCTGAGGTTGCGACCTGGCCACAGAACACAACGAGGGGGACACCGTCGCTGAGGGCATCTTGCATAGGTGTCACGACGTTGGTCGCTCCCGGGCCGGAAGTGACGAGAACGACACCGGGCTTGCCGGACACGCGAGCGTAGCCTTCGGCCATATGACCTGCGCCTTGCTCGTGCCTCGGAAGAATAAAATCGAACGCCTTGGAATTGTAGATCGCATCGAAGACAGGGAGAATAGCGCCACCGGGATATCCAAAGATGTGCTTGACGTTGTGTCGCAGCATCATCTCATGGAATATCTGGCCACCCGACATGCCAGTTAACGAATGATCAAGCGTCGGTTTTGGCGCGCTGAACGGCTGGGGGTTATTTTGCGGGATCTGCTGGAATCCCGGCGCCGGCGTTGGCCGTCTGTGGAGCGAAATGAGCCGGCCAAAATTTAAATTTGCAGGTAGAGCACTCACACGCTGGGGGCTGCTGCTGCCCTGCCTGCTGCTGAACGACTGATATTTCGCGCATGTTCTCGGACGCGCGACTTGGCGTCGAGCTGGCACGATGCTCGCTC
>JANWGL010006747.1:0-15181 GCA_025200755.1 Ceratobasidium sp. C01 | reverse complement strand
GGTGGTGACTGCAGATGTACCCACGTATATATGCATATTATTGTAGTTATCGGCTTATCAAGCTCTAGGGCAGGGCATATGGGAGTGGCAAGTTGGGAATATGGGGTCTTGGGAGAGCTCGTCGCAATTGCTGCGACCCGGTTCTCGGGTGCTTTTGCGTTGTTTGACGTGCCAATGTCATACGGAAGATATTGGGTGATGATTGCCTTGGACAGCATTAGTCCAGAGCGTGACGCTGATGATGAGAACGAGTAATATAGCTACAATTAACTATATGTCCATTACCATACCCGCCTGGGTTGTGTGTTCTAAGTCCTGGCCGAACCTTCTAAGAACTTTATATTCATTTATCTAGGTCTAAATCTCTTCACGCAAGACGTGCAAGTATCCAAACCGATCTTCATCATCATGGCCACTGTGAGCTCGCCGCCGCCCTTATTTGTGTTGTAGATTGACATATATCCGATTTCCATATCAAACGTGAGTGGGATAAGTTATGAATCGACTAAACAAGTTCTTTCCCTCCAGCGAGGGCCCCGACAACTCGAAAACGATACATTCCACGTGCTTTGACGCGTATATGGACGAAGAGATAGACCTCACGTGACCCACAAAGTCGGATTCACATAGGATCGTGTGTGAGCTGGTGGTGCGGAGCTAGGGGAGTAGCCACGAGCATTACTCGGCCGCACGTAGAGAGCGCCAAGGTATGTCGCGTGCCTGGTGGGCCGTTCGCCTTGAGGCCCACCACGACGGACACGCGAGTTTCGTACGCTATAGCCACACCCCACCTTGCGATCCCGAGATTTGATGTCACACGGAGTCAAAGCAGGCGCGTGAATTGAAGGTACACAACGTTCAGACGAGGCCGTATATGAGTGAGCCATGTACGAGGACACCACCTACGTGCTTTGGCGAGGGAGAGACAGGAGTAAATCGTACTCTGTGTCTATCCCCTTCTCGCCGGTCTTTATGGGCTCGGCAAAATATTCCCTTCGGGGGTGGCTCTAGCCGCTCCGGAAGATCAGGAAAGATCAGGAGCGATCCAGAGTGATCGCGAGTGAGCGATCAATAATCAATCGAGCGCTTTCGAGCCTCTTGATCACTCGTGATCACGGAAATACATGCTCCTTCGACTCTTACACGATCCGGAGGAGCGCGTTTCTCCCGTGTGCTCTGGAGCGCTCCGGCACTAAGGGGATATTTCGCTGAGGGTGCTTTATATGAAACCTAACTGTACCCACACATTCCTAGACTAATAGCACTCGTCTCAAGGCTATACACCTATCCGTACCAATTTCTAACCTTGAGCGCCCAACCTTGACTTCGCATATATTCTCAATATTGACCACCTAATTCCGGTTGGCGTTTAAGTAAATGTATGCGTTGATTTTGGACACAGGCAGGCTGTACGCATATCACTAAAGGTGATTCTGCGATAATTAACATGTGCTGTCGGTAGCAAATCCTCACATTCGGTGAATAAACTGAGCAAACACTATGATTAGACATCACTCATAGCTTGTGTAACAGCCAATGTATCAATGTTTATTATGTGGGCAAAGCCAGGTCGATATCAACAGAATCAAGAGCGAGTTGGGAGGCAAGAAATTTACACCAGAGACGCGATGTCCAAGTACAAACGTGTTTGAACATAACATGGACATGCGAGAAGAAGTTACTTGACCTTGGGCTTATTCTTCGAGCCAGGGGGGCGCCCACGCCGTTTCCCAGAAGGAGCTGTAGGGCCGCTTGACGAGCTCAGAGTGGGATTCGATCCTGTCGTAGGTTCCCCCTTGCCCATCTTCTCCTTTGTTACCGACAAGCTGGTATCACCAATTGCCTCGGTCGTGGCAGATTTCGGGCCAGGAACAAGTGGAGGGGGTGGTGGCATGTCAGCACCGTGGTGGTGGTGAACATTAGTAAGCTCGGGTGCTACTTGGACTGGCTGATGGGCGTTGTCTGCCTGTGCTGGCCCTTTCGCAACAGTGCAGGTCACTTGAGGAGCGCAAGACAAATCTGTTTACTGTGTTAGTGGTCGATTGCTGATCGACAAACCCCGACTTACCTTGGCTCAATGGTAGTAACAACTGATCTTTATCGACTTGAAGATCGTTGGTCGTGAGTGCTGGGTCAATTGGGATATCATCTGGGAAAGTAAGTTAGCTTTGACGCCATGACTATCAGCTTGAGAAACGTACCTTTTGGCTCAACACTAACACCAGCCAAGGCGTTTCCCGGCGCAAACCCAGCCATCTCCAGAACGGCCCCACTCTCCTCGTCCCCATCGTACTCGGGAACCATCCAATCAAGTTCACCAGCTCCAGTATCGCCTGTAATCGTTGTATACATGTTACCCACATTCTCCTCCCCCTCAACCCACGTATCCTCCGCTGTCTCCTGATTGTGGCTGGGCTCTTTCTTATGCAAGTTAGACTCTGGGTGTTGTTCGAGGAAAGGGGCAATGTTGGGTTTGGTAGCGACCTTCATATCGAAGAGGTGTGCAGATTTCTTGAACTCATCAGGGTTGTTCTGGCGCCAAGATCTACTAACCCCGCATATAGCAATCCGAACGGGGACCTTCCCGTTACCCAAGCCATTCTCAAGAATCGGGATTGGAGATTTGACAGTCTCAACGATGCGAGTCGGCAGGCGAGGACAAGGGCCATACTTGGCCCTGGCCTTTTCACGCTCAGCTACCTGTATTGCATCGTATAGGTTGGATTCCTAAAGGCTTGTGTGAGCCAAACTCTAGTTAAATAAATTAAATAAATCACGCTTACCCATTGGGCACGATGATCTGGTCGCTTGGTAACCAATACCCCCTCGTTATCGCTTTCGTCCTGAGACATATAACCTGAATGGGTAAGGTAATCCCACTGGGGACCTTGTAGCGATGCTATCGTCTTAATATAGGCGGTTCGTGCGGCAACCTTCTACAGGTTGCCCACGCACGCATCAGTTCCCCTCAATTGGATGTGAAGAGAAATAAATGCATACCCTATCTACCCGTTGGTACCTCCGTGCAACAGACCGCATTGCCTCAATCTCCACATCAGTTTTCTTCATGTCACGCCACGCAGCCTGGGCCGATTTGAAGGGTCCATCGTTGAGCAGAATAATAATTTGTTCGTCTGAGAGGTTTCGAAGTGCGTTTGCTAGGTCGCTCTGGTCCTTCGGGATCGTTGATTTGAACCGGAGGATGAACGTGGGAACCCAAGCCATTTGCTTGGTTAGTGGCGACTTCCAGTGTGGGTATGGTCGACAATAACGGGTATCGGGGTCGATAAACTGCGCCGGGAGCGTGTCTGGCTCGCCATACGCATTCTCAAAGTATGGTCGTATTTCTTTCGCAGCTGTAATGCCCAGCATGCGATAGAATGTCGTCCGTGCGTGTTCCTTGATAATTAGGTTGAATATATGCACTATATCAAACTAACACGAGTGCTCACCTTGCAACTGTTATCATCAGGACCCCCCTTCCTCCTGCCCACACGGCCTCGAGCTTCTGAAACAACCTTGGAAATCGCGGCGATAAGGTCGGGAGTGAGAGCGGGATTGGATAAGTCCGGGGGAGTGGGCGATGTAGGTGGGGGTACACCTGGTGACTGCAGGGTGATCGAGTTGTTGGCCGAGGTCAAGCGATCGAGAGTTGAAAGAATCTGAGCTAGCGTGTCACCGGTGGACTTGTGTTGTTGTTCGCTAGCGCTCGTGTATCGCTCAAGCGTGTCGGCCATCTCGTTGATCTGGCGTTCAAGCATTAACGTGGAACGCTGGCTGGTTGCTTTGTTGGAACCTGCAGGATGGGTATGTACGATCAGTTCCCCAGAAACTACGTAAAAATCTGCATTGCACATACCGACTTGGGTTGGCCGCGTTGCGCCGTTTGGGATCAGAGGTGAGGCGGTTGCGCCACCTTGATCTAGATCTGGATCTGGTGCTGTAATAGGATGAGAGTCGATTAGATATGAACGGTTGAAGAACGACTTACATATATGAATTTTAGACGCTTGAATTCCCTCGGGGGCTGGGCTTGGACGATTGGAGGATGATACAGACGTGTGACGCGGAGGAACTGAGCCACGTATGGAAGAGCTGCGAGATCCCGGAAGCTGAAACGTACCCAGGCTCGGCTTGGAGGCTGTAGTGAGACGGACAAGTGCGCATGGAGTTGACTTCGATTTTTTGAGCGCTTGGTCGGGATGGTCGACAAGCTCGATATCGGATCCATCACTCGACTCTTCGTACCCACCAGCGACAACTTTGCGCTTAGCCATTGCGTGAAAAATGAACAAAGAGCTTCCAGTACCGTAAAAGCTCCCATGTGAGTGCTTATATACCGTGCTTCAAGGAAATCTTTAATGGAGACGCTTGAGGTTCCTAGAACCAACGCCGGGACTGGGGAACTCTTGTGCTGGGCTTGTCGCCTGTCCGCCTGTCCGGTCTCCTGAATGGGGATCTCCGAGCTCCCAACTGAATAGATTGCCCAGTTCAGGGCAATGAACTCGGTGCGCAGGCAAATTAAACTATCTTTTGTCCAGGCATCGTGCTGGGCAAGGCTATCAGAACGCATGCATGGGCTACATCACAGGATGCGACATTCAAAGGTATGTGCACACCCGCATCGGGGGTTACCATCTCACTCAACTTAGCTAATATTTATCAATCTCGGATCACAGAATGAGGATATCGCCAGCCTCACTCTAGTTGAATAGGCAGGCAAGCAGGCGGACACATCATGTCTGTTGCGACCCAGATTAACTTTCAATACACATACCGCGTTGTGCGGCCAACTACATCTGCCTCCTGGACGCATCATTCAGACAACAACATTTTGGGGCTGTCACGTGAGGTACATGTGGTGCTATGACTCAACTACAACCAACAGCTGGAACCTCCGCTCAGTACTATATAATGGCCCAGTCTCCTTCATCATTACTCACGATGCTCAGCCTTCGTCGCAAATCACTCAAACGTCCACTAGAGAACATTGGCTGTTCCGGTACCCTTGATCACCTCCGCAACCTTGACCTATTTACTGTCGACGAGGAAAGGTGTGTCTCACTCACGGCTTGTTGAATCTCGTGCACAGCTTATTCTCAACACACAGAAAACTTCGGAACACTAGTGTCCTTCTACTCGCTGCCATCGCTACGGCCTGCTCAGACAGATCATCTTCTCAAAAAATGGTAAGTTCTATGATGGGCCTTTGATTGTGTGCTCACGGTTGTCCTAGTCCGCAAACCCTCCCACATTTGAGCCTGATCATTCTACCACTCATAACCCAACTGCGGCGGTTCATTTAATGTCCTCTCCTGATAATTCAACGGAGGGACAGCCTGCCGCAAAACGCCATAAGTCTTTATACAATTAACCAATCATAACCTGACAACATACCTGCACCTTAGAGGCACGTTTCCGGCTAGGGACCAACAACAACAACGCGTTCGGAGCCCACTCAGCGCACACACAACCTATCCAATACCCAGATGCCGATCCTTACACCACCAACCCTGCCTTCACCTCTTATGGTGTTCCCTCTGCCTCTAGCCAGGGGCAATCCATGTACGACCACACAGATCTCGATTCTGGATATTTCGCCTCAACAGATTTCACCTTACCAGCGCACCTGGCAGATCCTCTAGCAGATTTGGCCCCTTCTCAGTCTAGCTTTGGCCCAACCGATAGCTCTTTTCCACCTAGCGTCCAGCCACCTCAGTCAGCCGATTACTATACTCAAGCATTAGATCCGGCGGGCTCAACAAGTGTGCCGTCATTGACTAGTTTAAGCTCCCGTACACAATCACTTTACGATAATGCGTCCACTAGTGACTACTCTTATGTTGGTGTCTCCTCAAACGTCAATCCTCCTCCATCATCAACATGGGTCGTCCCTACTACTACCTTAAACGCTGTACTGTCAACCTGGTTGCAAAAGAACCCGCTTGTCATCTCACGTTCAGACCGGGAACGCGAAACATTGACTAGTCGATATGGCATGGAGTGGGTGAACTGGGAGAAGGAGGATCTTATCATATATTGGGTGGGTCCAGAGGCCCAAGCGTATCTTGTGTTTGTTTGCATGGGCGCCCCGAAGTCCCCGGAATCCGACAAGGACTGCTCACAGGATTGGCACACGGTATGAACTTAGTTTTGCGTATACATTGAGATATTCACGTTGTTACCTTGTAGCTTTCTGTGCATTGGTTTAATAAATCCCGTTCCCCCAAGACGTTAGTTCAGTACTGGTGGGTTATTGTAGAGACGTACTGCACAATTCTGGCCCACTTTGCCGTGACGGATGAAGAACCTGTGAGCGCCATTATTGCTCGAATCCATATCTCCATCCAGGACACGACATGCCTCTCAACGGCCCAAAACTCTATAGTCAAGGCCCAGGATTTGGCTGTTTGGGTCGAGCGCGGTGAAAACAGCTGGCTTGCATTGATGGACAAAAAGTATGAGCGACACTTTTTTTTGGCTCAAGCTAATATGTCCCTTAATAGGCTACGCAAACACACTATAATCACCGAATGGGTCAAATACCTGCGGGCAAATCGGTCACCAGGTGCACCCCGTTCTAGGTCGCGCACCAGTAGCAGCAGGAAGGGACCGCCGAGAGCACGTAGCGTCGTCAGCTTGCCACCTGGTGCGACCCCTCCCCCTCCTCCTTCAGCCTCGGGTTCAGCCCCACAACCAAGTCTACTGAGCCGTTCAACATCCAATGGACACGAAGACACCGGTGCTGGTCAAGTGACCTCATTTGCCCCAAATTTACCCGGGTGGCTTGAGGCTTTGAAGAACCAAAACGTTGCCACACAGACCACGATCGATTTGTCCCAGGCCAAAATGGTATGTCTCCGAGCCGCCGCTGATGCCTCACGTGTTGGTATCACCCAAGGTGTCGCCGCCATCGAGACTAACGAACTCGAGCTTAAACGCCGTGCTGCGCGCGACGTTCTGAATGATCCAAATTCCCCCCCCGATCTTCGTAAATCAGCTTTGGAGACCTATGAATCGATTTTGAGCACCGAGCGACCCGGTATGGTCAACACTGAGGCGTTCGTAAATCTCTTACGCCGCCTTATCCCTATCGCTGGCAATAGCGTTGCTGGCGATGTCGAAACCCCAAACAATCCCAATAGCATTGTCGATTTCATCGAGTCCCGTGAGTTTGTAGCTATGCTCCAGGCTATAGGCATCGTTGCTCGCCCTTCCGGTGCTGCCGAATCCTCCAGTACTGCTCATCCCCCCGGCGCAGCTGATCCTACCGGTGCTCCTGATCCCTCCGACGCTGCCGGTCCTTCCAGCGCTGCCGGTCCTTCCAGCGCTGCCGGTCCTTCCAGCGCTGCCGGTCCTTCCAGCGCTGCCAGTCCTTCCAACGCTGCCGGTCCTTCCGGCGCTGCCGGTCCTTCCGGCGCTACCGGTCCTCCCGGTGCCGCTGGTTTCGAAACAAATTAAATCTTCCTGTTACGTTTTGGTAAGCAACAATCCCCCTGGCGTGTGAGCATTTGTCCTCCTAATTGCCGTGTTTGTCTAGCAGAGCTGGTTTCATGGAACTCGTGCGTGTGGAGCAGGGGCGCCAGGTGTGGCCGAAGATATGGTTTTGACAACCGATGTTTTGATAGCGCTGCTCTGTATTTTGTGTTCATTGTCTGTATTTGTTTGAATCTACATTCGCGGTTATCTATTCAGCATAGGGGCTGGCGCCTAATATAAGGCTGGCATAAACGAGAATATAAGTGATATATCTACTACAAAGAAGGAACTAGATCTATAATTGATCTGATATAATACCCGTATCCTCGCGATATTAGCCCCAAAATAAACAAATGATTCCGCTGAAATGATTCCCGAATTATCTCCGTTTACTCGCGCTTTTATCGACCTACAACTTCCTGTGTACATTCTCCCGTTTCCCTACTGTAAATATACACGTTTATATTGGTCCTATACATAACCAAAATATGTCACGTGGATGATATCTTCCCAGCGTGAGCCGAACAGACTCGAAGGATTCTATCCCACCATGACACGGGTAGCAATCGTTACTGGAGCGGCACAAGGTAAACACAGACGACATTAGCCATGGATGAGTTACCTCGACTAATCGTGTTTCTTAGGTATCGGACGCGCCATCGCTCTACGTGAGTCTCCAGAATCCAGGCTCATAAGTTCATACCCAACGACATATCTTCCTCCCCACAATTCATTTGTAGGCTTATCCACCGACGGTATTGCAGTCGGCGTCAACGACCTTTCTACTAAATCTTCCGAAATCGATCAACTAGTCACTCAGATTAAGGCAAATGGCGGGCAAGCGGTGTCGATCCCGGCTGATGTATCGAAAGAATCAGAGGTAATAGAGATGGTAAGGAAGACAGTAGATACATTCGGAGGGTTGGATATAGTACGTTGCACTCCCCTTATTCTGTTGTTACACTTATTGAGTCACCCCTATAGATGGTTGCAAACGCTGGGATACGAGTACCCGGTGAACCACTCTTGCAATGTAGACCTCCATTATTATACCCTTCCATTATTCTCACGTTATTCTCAGTGTCGGAAGAGGCATTCGATACCATAATCTCAACAAACGTCAAGGGCACACTCTATTGTTACCGGGCCGCCGCACGCCAGATGATCAAACAAGGTTCGGAAAGAGGAGGAAGGATAGTGGGAATGAGTAGTATTTTTGGTCGACGAGGTGGGCTTTCTATTTTGATACTTACATAACTATATATACGATAGTATTGACGAGAGCGAATGTAGGTCAAGCCGAACGTACGCCGTATTGCGTATCCAAATTCGCGGTACGCGCGATTACGCAGACTGCAGCGCTGGAATGGGGAAAGTATGGGATTACGGTGAACGCCTTAGCTCCTGGGCCAATTAACACCCCACTTGGTAGTTATCCATTATCACCTATCTATTTATCAGGTACTCAACTTGACATGGTTCAGCCGCTTCGACCGGACAGGCTTTTATCAACCAGGCGAGTCCCTCCATTCTTGATATTTTGACAAGTGCTAAAAAAAATCGATGTCACAGATAGTCAGAGAAGTTCCACTGGGGCGCATGGGTGAACCTGAAGAAGTCGCTGCCTTAGTTAGCTTCCTCGTCTCTCCTGGGGGATCTTATATTACTGGTCGGTCGAAGCCTCATGTCCGCCTGGCAGACAAAGCTGATGACTTCTTTCGGACCTCCTGAAGGACAAACACTCGGTGTTGACGGAGGACAGGTGATGTCGTAAGCAAGGAAAGAAGGACAGATCACTGTGAGCCCAATTGTTGGCGTCCTGATCGATGAGCATGTACGGTTAGTTGAACTTACATTACTGAAACCTGAAAATGTTAAGCTCCAGTTACGAAGCCTCCGTGAAAGCGGTAGATAGTATACGAGGCGAAACTGGAATAAATGCGTATATAAATGTGAATCAACACTTCCAAAATACTTTCAAAACTTGGTCAAAATGTCGGTGGTCCGTGCACAAAAAAGTTTGGGAAGATCGCTCTTGTAAGTGATTGAACATCCCCGGTCGTACTTTTCCCGGATGTGAATCTTTATTTGTGTGACTTGTAGGATAGCATGGATTTTTAGCTTGTTTTCATTACAGGCTTTTCTGTATTTAGTTCATGTGGGTTCGGGAAGAATTGTCTCCGGATACCTTTAGTCGGGAATGATACGGTAACTCTCACGCTTTTCGCCCCAAAAAAGTTCAATAATAGCAAAACCTGATTCTTCAATAATTTGTGTGTTCCTGCGCTTTTAAAAACCCTCGAGTTCCTGTGTCCTGAAGCGTTGATTCGCATTTATATACGCATTTATACCAGTTTCCGCCCAGTCATAGGTTCCCCTTTCATTTACTGCAATTATTCCTCATCAATGTATGTGTTCTCGCAGCTTCATCGACCCATAAGTTCCTGTATAGTAGTCGGACCAACTCCTAGCAAAACACCTATTGATCAATGGCGGCAGCCCGGGAGCCCGCCCACGTCAATAAACTAGGGACTACTAAACCGTGGTGGATTGGTTAGCCAAATTACTCTCAAATTAGTGGAACTTCATAAGCTTCCCACTAGTTTCTCTTACCTCGGCTGTGTTGATTTTCCTGATGCCCTCTAGGTCCTTTAGGAAATACGCCTGGCCCGTGAACATCTGAGCTTGCCCTTCCAAAGTCTCTTGGATCTGTTGCGCAGAGGGACGGTTTGCAATAATGCGCGCAATATCGTCGGGTAGATTGTTCAACACGGGTAGAATACGCGCCATAGCAGCTAGTAGACTTCCAGGGCTATCGCCATTTGCCCGCAGGGCCCTCAATGCAAAGGCCACGGCGTCGAGAAGAGCCGGAACTCCTTCTTCCATTGTACCCTTCTCCGTCGTCGACGCAATTTCGATAATTTGGGATACGCATTTTGCAACCATCAGACGATACTCGTCGTGTTCGCCGATCCGTAACAATGCCTCAAATCCTTTCCCAGAGTCCGTAAACTCCTGTAGGCACTGCGCACTCCGCCTCACACGATAATCGAGATCGACGAACAGTGATTGCAATTCCGGTATTTGGCCCGGTATTTTAGCTAAAATATTCAAGAAATCAGGGATCAAGTTGGTTGAGATTCCTGGATCCCGGAAAAAGGTTCGGCCACCATGGCCAACCAAGAATATATCGGTGAATGACTTTAACGTTGCCTGGGTGAGCCTCCTAGAGTGCAAACCGACCAGTACAACTAGTTGGTCCATCAGTTCCCTCTGAGAACATAGCGTACTGTAGGCCCGGAAGCGATCAGGATCGGTTTTGAGCCTTTGCCGCAGCGTGAAAAGTGACGTTTCTGGCAGTATACCCACTCCCGAGTGCCCCGTATGAGGCACGACGATTGCGGCAATGATCATAACTTGGCATGTTGGCCAATCCACCTCCTGACCGTCTTCAATAGGTGTCGCGATTTCCGGCCACTTTCTAAGGACAGACTTCGATAATACTTCTGCTTCATATGATCTGAGCTCTAAGCGCGGCAATTTCATGTTGAGCCATTGCCTCAAGAGAATAGGCGCTATGGCATTTAGGGCATCTCCAGCAGCAAGTTCGAGTCCGGCAGTTGTTTGCACTCCTGGTGAGGCCAACAGCCTCAGTAGTCCGACCAGGAGCCCATTTGCATCTCCAACAGTATATGGGTCCACTCGAAGGCGGTCGCCCATCCCTATCACCCGAATAAAGATGCTTGGAACTAGACCGTTCTGCGAAATTGGCTGGTGGGTGCTGAGGCAGGACCCTGGGTTTAGGCTTTCGCATTGTGCAGTCTCGTATATAGAGTTGAGTAGATGTATGAGTGCATCTCCGCTGATAGGGGCACTGCCGTCAACATGGTAGCGCAATTGGTACGCGGCACGAGAAAGTGCGCGACTATTGCGTGCTTGCAGGTCAGGCAATGGCACTTGGGGGCGAGCACGGGAATTTCCCAGGGGGGCCATTTGGATTCCGAAGGAGTCTTGCCGATTGTTGTTCGTGCTCTCGCTGCGGGGGAGAGGGGGTAGAAGTGGTTGACTCGTGAGGGCTCGGGTAATATTCTGATCTGGCTGCTGATCGGTGCTAAGTGGAGTTGAGACATACAACAAACGTAACTCGGCGGACGTAAGAAGTGCATATGAGTCTGGGCTAAGAGCGGGGCAGTTGTTGGACCAGATAGTATCGAGCGCTTCAAATGCGGCTTGTGCTGGGCATTCGAATTGCTATAAATTGGTTTCGAGTGATAATTATTAAGTCATTTAGAGAAAGTGATCGGCTAAATTTACTTACGGATAATACGCTAGCGCTGATATCAGCATCCCGCGCTGGTCTACTGTTGGAACTCATATCCAGACAAGCCACCAGCTTAGGCAAGGCATTGGCGTATCGTGCTACATTGGTACCCTGACAAGCTACGAGCTCTCGAGGTTGACGTATTAATACTTGAGAAAGACGAGAATAGACTTCGTCAAAAAGGCGAACAACAATCTTATATTGATATGAGGGTCCCCCTGGACTTTCCCTGGTTTCGGGGATGCCTGTGGCTTCGTTGGGTGTTGCATCCGGGTCTACGGCTCCTAGTTCTTGTGAGTGGTCCTCTGGAGCAATTATTGGACCACTAGTTTGAGTTTTGAGACGCAAACCGGCTAATGCCTGACACGAACAGTCACCAGAAGTCGGATCACGCGCATTGTCGGCGAGCCAGACCAAAGCACGTAAATCTTCCTCCGTTGTGTAAGCATTGGGGTGCTTTTCCTGTGCGCTAATATTTCTCTCCTGGATCATCCAGCCACCGGCGTATAAGTCCAACGCCTTGTGAATGTACGTCGATATCTGAGTTACAAAAGGACAGAATTCACGGGTAGCACCTAAGACTGTAGTTGTTGCATAAAACATCAATGTTCCTCCAGCCACCACGGCTACCACTACTGCAATACCAGAGTCCAAGAGCCATAGATATGGGACAAGACCAATAGCAAATAGCAGTAACGCAAGATGCAGCATACTAGGTAGAAGGTCAATTATGTGCAGGGCCCGCCACTTGGACAAACCCTCGAGTCTTGCCTGACGGAGCAGCGCATATGTATGAGCGTGCCGCGGTAGAGAGGTATTATAGCTTTTGAGCCATTCTTTAGCGAGCATAGCGATTAGAGCAGCAGAAAGAGAGAAGGCAAGGGAGGAGAACCAGAGGCCATTAATCCACCGGGCGCGCAAAGAGGCTGAGAAATCAGGAAGTTCAATAGGCGCCAAGACGGGTTGTGGGCTATTGTTCTCGATCCGCTGCTGTGATTGGGCGATTAAAAGCAATAACGCAACAGAGAGCTCGCTATTATCTTGCTGAAGTAGGTCTTTTGACTCGATCAAGAAAGCTGTCAGGATTGCAGAAAACAAGGTCGCCTAAAATCATAACCTATGAGATGAGAGAACTCATGGATTGTGACCACTTACAAACAGTAGAAGCATATCTAGATTCTTGTCCCTTCCATCAACCAGCTCTTCGTCATGCTCCTGCGCTTCATCGAGATAGATTTGCCAGATTCCGGCATCTGGTGCGAGTTCTTCACCTATCTTGTCTGTCGTGAGGCGCTCGTCCGGCCTGAGACGACTAGGTTCAAATGGAGCCTGCCCAAAGGATCCTTGTACCGAGCTATGGTTCGGCTCAATCTTTGGCTTCAAGCGAGTACGATTAGATTCATGATAAATACAGATAATTAAATGTTCATACATTCGGTTCGGAAGCTAACTGAGGTGTTGAGACGACTCCAGCAAATTTCAAGTCGCTTAAATTGACCTCGTTCGCCTTATCTCTCATGATTCCCCCTAGGATCGGAACGTTGATGTAGGACAGACGGAGACGGTAGGCGCTCAAATAGGTTGCTTCAAACTTCAAGCGACCAGCTGTCACTGTCTTAGCGCTCTAACAAATCAAACCTAGATCACAACAATGGTGACATTTTGCCGGAAAGCCCTTCCGGTAGCGCCGAAAGAGATAATTGCACATATACTAGTGGCTGGAAGATCCGGCTCTATTCTCGAGCAATTTATAGTTATGTACAGTAGGTTGAGAAAATACATCAATGATCTCACTACGTTCAACCCGTCCACCTATTCACGAGCATTAGCACCCACTCCTACAACGATATATCAGATAATTGACTTACACAGCAGGGCCGGCTAATGTGCACATCCATGCAATCATATTAGCAAACTACATAAAATCACCGGAACACACTCGACTTACGAATGGGATAAGTGGTGCTCCCCTGGTACGCATCGTATACAATCTATCACATTGGTTTAGAACAATAAGTATATCAAATACTTGTAAATAAACTCACCCCTGGGGTAGAAGCAGTATACGCTCCAGGGAAGGCAACCAACGACGACGGGCCGGTCTTCGTTCCAGAGCCGGTAACGGCTACTTGGATGCACGAAGGGTAGACTTGAACACCGGGATAAGCATACGCTAGAATTGCATCGTCAGAAGAGGGTCAGTCAATTAGGATGGAGTGTACGAACCGGCGTGAAGAGCAAGAATCTCATGGCTAACGAGCATCATATGAGCATCTAACAAATTCAAGAAAGGTATATATGCGTACCGGATGATGTACTGCCCAGCGGCGAGCGAGGATGGAATCGTGAAGCTGTAGATTCCGTTGTTGCCGTTCAGGATGGTCGTGGCGGCCCATTGTCCGTTGACGAGTCCTTGCTCAGCGACCTTGAACCACACAGCACTAGATACAATAATTTAGCGATAAAACATAGATAGAATTAAGCATGAACATACGATGTTCCTGGGACCCATTTGGTAATGTCAGACGGGGCCTTGGCCATATACGTGATGAGCGGTCCAACGTGCGAGTCGGGCCATGTGGTCCAGTTCCTTTAGAATATTTCATAAATAAGCGGCATATTTGTCCGACGGTGTATGAAAAAAGCTTACAGGGAGACGCTAGTTCCGGCAGCAGCAGTAGCGAAGATTGGAGCTGGAGCGGAACCGATAACGCCTCCTGCGGTCCAGCCATTGCACTGGACGTCGATGAGCGACAAGTCTTCAACTGGGCCGTTGCCTTTGCAATTTTGTAAATTATTTAGCAAGCGAAAACGACAATAGCAGGTTTATAATGTAATTTTGCTCACCAGGGATCTTGCGAATGATCCTGTCAGGAACTGGATTGTAGTAGGGGTCGCTGTAGGGAAGGTATCCGCTGTAGGTTCCAGCGGATGTCTTGACTTGTTGGACGTATCCGTGTCCAAGGACAGAGGTCGCCGCGGCGAGCACGAGTGAGATTACACCTAGCATGCTGAATGTGTTGAAAGTTACGAGCCCTCTCCGCGACATGAACCACAATATATACTAATCGGCACCCCCATAAGGACGGTCCGCCGGGAGCGTAACCATGCCCTGTGAATCACTCGTGACAAGATAATTCAAGCACGTGAGTTCTTAATTTTTCTATAGGGAGGAACCTAATCGCGCCAATAACGAAATGTACGGTGAATCTAATGACTTTGGAAGATAGGCAAGGCGTGCTCGGGTCGTAATCCTATAGGTGGCTCTCAGGGGATAAATATATGGGGCAAGTCGTTAGCGACAGTTCAAATCAATTCAGCCGAATTAGGCCCAGATATTGGGAGACAATGATCGTCGAGACATTAATCAGGTAGCACGAG
>JANWGL010006736.1:0-10105 GCA_025200755.1 Ceratobasidium sp. C01 | reverse complement strand
TCTTCTGTAGATTTGGAGGTCGTTCGTAGAGGATGGAATGCAGACGCTTTCAAGCAGACTTTAAGGGATATTTTAAAATTGTCTCCCGTGTGTTTAAATTCGGCGGGGGGATTCACAGGTGTCCCTGATATCTGTACCAGGTCCTTATCGAGGAGCTTAGCAATCCAGCGGGCGGCTGCAGTTACGATTCGTCCGACCTCTATACGCCAAATGAGCTTCATAGCAAACAGGTATAAAATACACTTCGAGGTATTGGACACGCACCTAACCCTCGAGAGTTTACAACTCTTACGATAGCATCTTCCTTAATCTTCTTCTTTGCTGCCGCAGTAAGGGCGGCGACTGACTTCGATGACGATTTAGCGGTGGTTTTGCCGGGAAGACCGGTGGCAGATGCGTCCCTCTCCAAACGTAGGATCTCTCCTTTTTGCATGTGGCCTTTTCCCTTCACCGTCGACCACGCCTCTACGACAACAGTTCCGACAAATAAAGAATCGGATTCTGCAGCATTGATGCTGTGAGCTCTCCCAGAGTCGGAGGGGATAGGTTGATTCGAGGCACCGGCAGACGCCGAGCGATAATCCATACTAGGAGAGACGTGTTTCCTCTTTTTCGCAGGTGGTGGGACAGTCGTACGCTCGTCCTCGGAGTCAGAGATAGTTATCACAGATGAGGGGGCAGACTTGGTGCGTGTCGATGAAGCTGCACGTGTAGGTGGCAAAGATCGTTCGTCCTCACTAGGAATCCAGTCAATGTCTGTGTTCTGCGAGTCACGGTAGGGAGATTTTGTTCCGACCTCCGAACTAGACGGAAGAAATAGGGGGACCGCAGACGACGCGAAGAGAGGCCCATCAGGTTCAGGATCCACGATCTCTTCCTGAGGAATATCGAAAAACAAGCTATTGTTGCCAGATATAAGGTTCGATGTTTCTCCAGCCACAATTGCGTGTTCCAGGGGTTCTCTGTTGCCCAGTTTTACTGATGAACCACCATCATCTCCCAGATTATCCAATGAGCTCTTAACAGACATTTCGTATGGTTCGAATTATTGAGAACACGATAGCAAAGGGCGTGAGTGAAAACAAAGAATCAGTAGTCGCGGTTATCCCGAGACGCGTTGCAAGATATCACGTGGACTCAAGCCTGCGTACGTCAGCAAAATCAAACCTGCCTAGGGAGTAAAATGGGTGAACCGGGTAGCCGCGCGGATGTTACCGCGGGTAAGAGCACGGGACGGGTATCAGCCCGGATTGCACAGCCTCAGCACCCGCGGGCACGAGCCCGGGTGAGACCCGGGTGAATGTAGCGCGGATGAATCCGCCGTATATTAGTAATTGCATAGCATATACCGTAACAAACTCAAAGTGGCTACATATGGCTCTCAATGATACTAGATACATCTGAAAGACTTGGTAATAAAGGTGTCTCGAACCACGAGCCAACTGCCATCTGTGCTTGAAAGGTCCGAGACGACATTTGGTGTTGTAGGTGATTGATCATTAATCGACCGCCGGAGAAGGCACGTTCAGCGTCGACGGAAGATGCTACAAAGCCAATTAAGATTAGTTAAAATAATGAGATATACGAATCGGGAACAACGTACCAGGTGCGGTAAGATAGTCTAGAGCCATACGGGCTACTCGAGGTCGCTTTTCGAGCTGTGCTGTCCAATAAGGCAAAATACCTCCATACTGTGCCACCAATTTTCGAGAGAGAGTTGAACTATTCAAGTAAGCTTCAATAGTATCACTCTCCGGGTCAACTATAGGGTCGTCGGACGTGGATGAATGGCGTTGTGTCCATATGTTAACAGGCTATATATCCAACATTTTTAGTTACCAATAAGGTCTATCAAAGGAATATCGCACCTTTGAGGCACCAATCTGCCCGGGCAATCTAACTATATGCGCATCTAGAGATTCTTCCGGCGCATAGGTCTTCTTAAAACGAGATATCACGCTTTTGCAAATCCCTTCAGCATCGTAGCCACGCTCCGCGAACCACTTTAGTTTGCGATCAGGACACATCACTACCAAGTAGGGAGCTTGGTAAATATCTAGGTAGATCCTAGGCTACTAAGTAAACGCACCGACTGCAATTTTGTATACATCCGACTCCTCCATTGTGCCTATGTATTTGGCGTAAACCAACAGAGCCGCTTGAGCAGCAACACGAGTGATTGGGCTAATACCAGTTTGAAGTACATCATCACGCATATCCTCAAGCCTTGCTTTAAGCGCTAGGAACTCGGGGATGGTGTTGTGAATCAATGGCACTTCGGCGCGTGAAAAGCGATCGGTTGGTTCTTGAAATACCTAAATAACAGAAAGTGAATAGCAGAACTGATGCGAACGAAATGCTAGCACTTACCTCAAGTACACTATTAAGCTCTGTTGCTAAAATCCACTGATCGTCATCGAGAGCGTATTGTTTCAAGCTATATTTTGCATTCCCAGTCAACCATTGAACCGGCCCCTTGAAGTGCAAATGGCTGTTTAAGGCAGCTCGATCGGTATTCCATCGAGTAGCCACTCGGCGAGTTAGAGCTCGTTGGTCACCTGTCAGATCGGGGTCTTTGTCCACTAACTCGCTGAACACAGACTCCAGCGTTGGTGAATCATTTACTCGTCGTGCAAGTCCAGACACCTTGATAGAAAACTTGGTTAGTTACACCCCCGCCAAACCGAAAGATTTACTAACCTTGGGCATAATCTTGCGGGCGCTAACCAGTGCAGAGTTATCCACCAGAATCCCCTGTTTTGCCATCATCGCTCGTGCCTCGGCAGCTACACCTTCAACAACCTGGTCATCGTGTTCAAGCTTGTCCGGGTCAAGCTCTTTTGTTGAATCCTCGGGATCCCCAGGGATAGCGCTCTCAGTTACTGTCCCTTTAGTGGCAGTGCTTGCGACTTTACGACGACGCGGTGGGGGTGAAAATAATGATATAAATGCCTGTTTCTATAGTTAGATTTGGTCAGAATGTTAAGCAGCTTCGAGCACATACCTTTGCCATCAAGTTTATAATGTGAGGGAAGCAACGGATACGGGACTCAGCCCCTCGAAAGGTCGGGATCATCAACGAAAGCTCATCGATGAGCGTGCCATTACTCGGGGCGTTGTCCAGGCAGATAGACATAACCTATATGCGTTTAATTTTAGTTAGTTTATGCATTGAAATAGCGAGAGTTGCTCTGATATACCTTTTTCTCAATGCCATACCGCTTTAAACAATCGGTCACCCGATTTGCCATATAATCGCCTGAATGCGCCTCCGTAAGCCTATATACCCGTTATAGTGAGCACAGTTTCTACACAAAGAGATAGCGACATACCTAACAAACTCCAATATTACACGCCATATCTTTATCCCCTCGTACCAGAACACCACGATCCCAAGGTAAGATTCAGATGTCGGGCTTGTCCAGCCGTCAACTGCAAGATGAAGTGCACCGGGAATTTTCTGTAGAATTGTTTGAGACTTCGGCTATGCTTAATAGGCAGGATGATGCGTACCTGAAGATATTTGGAAACACGCAGCGAGGCATCCAAATAAATTGTTTTGATATCGTTTGATACTGTTGCTGAAACTGGGAGCTTCGTACCGGGTCTAAGCAGTTCGACTTCTTTACTATGAAGGTCATCCACCACAGACTCGAACGATCGTCGACCGCGAGCGCACCAAATCGCAAGTAAAGCTCGGTGCTTTGCTTCCGAGTACTCGGAGAGTTCAGTCGATTGCTGTGTGTGCTGGGGAAATGCGCGGCCAAGCCGTTCATTGCATTTGCGAGCTGAAGCAAGAAGGTTTTTGGTCCCATCCCCTGACCGCAGACGCTCTCGTTTCTGGGGCATATGATCGGGAGAGTTGTATTTACATTGGAAATGTATTACAAGTCTCTCCGGGTCCCCCGAAGTAGAAAGGCAACGCTCGAGGTGCGGTACATAGTGATCGTAGGCAGCAGACCTCCAGGTCTCTCGCACTGCGGCTGGTTTATCAAAGGGTTAATAATTGTGTATGATTAGCTTTAAACCCGTAGACATACCAATGATTTCTTCATCGGTTGCCCCCCAGGCTTCAATGTCGGTCATCGCGTTCAGTCCCTTGCGGCGCTTGGCTCGCGGACGAGGCAATTCCGAAGGGGCGGGACGCTTTGCCGGTGCATTTAAGTTTGCGGAGGGAGTACTTAGGCTCATAGTCTGAGATTGTTAAAGTGTCGGTGTACTAGAGAATAGGCGAGATCTTGCGTGGATGCTCTGTCAATCGTACGGTATATATACCACAAAGCACTTGGCCACGATTGTACTGGAACGTCGAAGAATTCTTACTGATCTTACAAATGTCGGGCGCGGGCGGGCACAGGCGGGCAGTACAAACACCGAGCGCCGCTTTGTCATACAGTCGCCCTCTGTGAGGCGGGTAACCCGGGCTCACCCGCGGCCAAACCCGCGGGTATAATTTCAAATTGAACCCGGGCACCCCGTCATCCGGCCCGTGCTTTCACCGCGGGTATTAGCCCGGGCTTACCCGGGCTACCGCTATCCATTTTACTCCCTAAACCTGCCCCATGGTCACCCGAGTTCGCTGTCACCAGTGATGTGCATTACATTGTTACCTTGAACCAGTCCCAAGCCGGTTTTACGCCCGCATCTCAGAAAATTACCAGGACATCTGATGCAAAACATCCGGATTTTCATTGACGGGGCGTTTATAAAAATATAGGGGCCGTAGTTTCAGCACGCCGCATATATGCGTGGTATTTCCCATCCTATCTCGTTCGACACGCTTCCATAGCTTCAACCAATAATAACCCACGCTATTAGCACTGCCTACTAATTACTTAGGTTTTAAGTTCCATCGTGCCACATCAGAATATAGCTAGAATAGGCATTGATGCTACAGTTGTAGCCATTTTCACGAGATTTTCACAAAGGCCAAGGTCAAGGCCGCACGGAACGACTGTGGGAAAAGAGAAACCACGGCCGAGATTGAGTGATAATGATAATGAAAACCATTAGCGAAATGGCTAATAACGTGGATATAACCTAACATAAGGTGAAGTGTGAGACAGGGAAAACAGGAAGGGAGATTGAATTCAGACTTGTCAACAAGATACAGTATTATACGATTACAAGATACTGGGAACACCATAAAACTTCACCCCGAGCTGCTCGCGGAACTACTAAACAATCTCGAGACGCTTGATCGTCTTTTGGAACGTTCAGATACAGTCCGCAACTGAGCGATTCTCTCCTTCACTCGAGACTCATTTCCCGTCCACTTTCCGTTGCCTGCATCTTTAAATGTGTCGAGGGCCCGCTCGTAGCAATCCATTGCTAGTTGAGGGAGTCGCTCTCGCTCGGCAGTGTAACCCAGATCCTCGGTAGCCAAACCCTCTATTTCGGGGCATTTTATCTTCAGGGAGGCATTCCGGACGTCCTTTAAAAGGCTGCGTGCCTCCTCGTAGCGAGCAGTGCGGCTGTAGAGGTGCCCCAGGTAATAGAGGCACCACACGTACTCCAGCTCTAGTTGCCCCCTCTCATTCTTGCGTATCAGATCTTGATACGCAGACAAAGCCGCTTGAGTATTTCCGCTGTCCTGCTCAACACGAGCCAAGTGACGATCACACTGGCGCCGCTCCGCCAGGTGAGCATCGCCGAGTGACTTGTAAATCTTCCGTGCCTTTGATAGGTGCTCACGCGCTGCGTCGTAATTCTTGAGTTCTCGGCAAGTAATCCCAAGTTGACACAAGGAGTCGGCTTCCCTGCGAGTATCGGCTTGCTCGTGGTATTGATCGGTAGCGAACTGAAGATGGTTACGAGCTTCGGTCCAACGTCCGGCGAGGGCCGCATTGATCCCCTTTTCAAAGAAGATTGCTGCGTTGGTCCCTTTTAGTTCGCGGGAGCGCCTTACAGAACCACTCGAAGAATTGTTATTGTCGAGCACGGGCGTTCCTAAGGTCTGCGTAAGTCGTTTCAGGCTCGCAGATTGAGCGTAGCCTACACACCTGGAAACAGGGATGGAGAGCCTGCTGGGATGACTGGGACGACTGGGGTCTCATCCAGATATTCGGGAGCGCCGGGGAGCCCTTTGAAAGAGGTGTTGAAGACTGAACGAATAAATCGGGGACAAATTACCTACCAGTGGTAGGATGATGCCCGGGATTGATACCAATGTTTAAACCTAGTGACAAGTTAGCGAACGGAACTCTTGGCGTTGAATTGAATACAGAAGCGTGAAAAGCTTAGTGTAGCCAGGACTTACCTAATGTCGACAGGGTTTCGGAAAGCTGATTCAGTTCGTCGGAGGGCTGAGCGAGTACGATTTGCAAGCGCAGCTCAAGTTCACCTTCCGGTGTATTCTTCATAATTTGAGGAAGTCGTTCGGGTTGGATTATCGCCCAAGTGTGGCGACCGCCAGGTAATTGCACATAATGAGCAAGTCGGCGGTCGACGATCTGTTCCTCGGACGGTAGATGATGTTCCCACAAATCGCAGGCTGCATTGATGATATCCTACGGCCAGTATCAGCATGACGGGGCACGACCTTACACACGCCCGTATAACAACTTACATTGTATGACTCCATGAACACTAGATCCCCTGTCAGAGGTTCGCCCGTAGATCCATCGGGCACATAAGATACAAAGAGACTCATGATTTCGGTCAACAGCCGGACGATGTGGATGGGGGCACCTTGGTCTCACCCCAATATTTCGGTATTATAGTGGACGATGGCACAGCAACAGCGCGCGTGTAACTCGAGCGGCATGATTGCACAGGTGAACACTGGCAGCGTTGCCATCAGTCCAAACCTTAGATTCAGATATCCTTCGGTCTGCACTGCACTTAAGGAATAGATGGCTTGTGATATGCAATGAATGGCTACCCGAGCGTATTCCTTACCGTTTGGAAGGTTACCGAAATAGATGTTAGATGTTTCGGAGTCGAACGTTTGTGATGGACACACCTCATTGGCCAGTATGGTGTTTGAAGGTAAATACGCTCTTCTATTAGTCAGAGTGTGTCGAATGAGGTTAATATGAATCTAAGATGGAGAAAAAATAGATAAGCAATACCCCAGAAAGCGAAGATTACAAGCCCAATGCGTATTTCGCTCTTCGCCAGGCTCCTAGTTCGTTTTCCTGACTTTCATCCGCGTATATGCATTGCTAGCTTGGAGTCGTTTGGGAGGAGTTCGGTTTAAGACCAAGTTAGCCTTATGACGCAAGTCGTTGAGCTCAATCGGAATCAAACGTCGCGGGGTGGTATTGCGGTTGGCTAAATTGCTGAAAGCTCTTAGATTCGCGAGACAAGCGCCGGGCCGCCCTTGTCACGTGGTATGACAAGGGCTGACTCAGCCCCACGTAAGCGCCATAGCTCCTTCAAGCCCACACGACTTGATCACCAACCCCACTGCTCTTACTTGCCTGTTCCCTCTCTCCGTCGTTCCCTCTCTCTGTAGTGTAAATAGCACCGGAATGCCACGACACTCTTCCACGGCAGTTGTTGATCCAGCTGTCGCGGAACAACTCAAAGTAAGCCCATTTAGCGCCCGTCGTAGATCTCGTGAATGAACTATGGTGGCGGACATAGACCTTCAACGAAGGAGTAGCGAAGAGGGCGGAGGAAATTGTATTCAAGGTGTTTCCCCAAAAGGTATGTAGATGCCGATATCCCTACCTCTTCATATAGTTAACCCGCGCTTGTTCGTCTGTCAGATCATGTAGACTTCCAGTTCCTCTGCTAAACCTTACTTGCGCGGCTAATTCTATTTACCAGACAGTTAAATCAGCAAATAGAGAAAGCTTCTAGCCCTGAATCCCAACACCATATCTCCAACGCCGAGGCCTCTACCGACGCCACAGTTTATCCACCGCCCGCGACCTCTGAACCGCCAACAAAGAAACGACGACACGAGAACGGAGATGCTTCCGTAACTGCTGCAACGCTTGAACCAGACGAGGGTGGCCCAAGGTTCTTGAATCGCATGGTGGCGAATCACGCGCTGCGGAGTCTACACGAGGACCTCAAGAAGGAGTACATGGAGCTGGTGGATCTTTGCGTACGTCTGATCCAAGCCCCCTAGATCTTATCCCCCCTAATGTCTGATTAGGATAAGGTTAAACTATGGGTCAATCTCACCATGCCAAAGTACGTCGTATCCTACTTGGTGTCAACTAGGGCTAATTGTTCCAAGAATCGAAGATGGGGATAACTTTGGTGTCCAAATACAAGAAGGTGCGACCTAGCCTTAGCTATGTTGTCCAAGTATATCGAGGTTATTGATTCTATCTTCGTCCACGTTGCCAGAGGTCCTAAACGAGCTCCACCGCGCACAAGACTCGGGCTACAACCTTCGCGACGCAGTTTCAAAATCGCATCATGTCAACCGAGCAAAGATCTGCTCGAAGATCCTAAAGTATCCCCATATAGAGGACTATGCCGTGCGTCTACATGTTCGCTACCTTAACGTCTGCCTGAAATTTACCCCTACCCTACTTCAGATCGCTCTCAAAGAACATGACGAGAAACAATTCTACATGTCTCTCCGGAACCTCATAGACTTACGCAATATCTACGCCATACTAATGGACGTCATTCATAAAAACTTCCAAAAGGTTCGTTATTTCTTATGATGAGCCAGACCTGGGCGTAACACCGCGTCTTCCAGATTCGAGCCCCTAAAGGCAACAACGGAGCGACTATGTATTAGACGGCGCGGAACTAGCGCCTAGATTGTTGTAGTGGACGGTACCCATCATGCAGGACAATGTTTTACTTAATGATACCAAACTGTCTCCCACGTCCCTTCGAGCTGATAAAGTGAAGCTCCGATCACTCTTGCGCTAGTCGATCATTTCAATTGAGTGCTCTGGCCACCGCCAACCGGGGAGATTCACCGCCGTCAAGTCACGTGCAGAAATATTTTCTCCTCCTTTTGACCCCAACTAAGACCTGGGCCACAACACTAGCGCTACGTAGTCAAATGATATCTAGTCAATTCAAGTCTCGGGTCTGGCGAAGCTATTGGTACTAGTCTGGCTTACCTGTAGCTAGGTGTTCCGAGCTCCCTTAAGCGACTTCAGTTGGCCTTACCTAGAGCACGCACCTCTCTGCAGGGTACGGGCTGCTACGCTAATCTCTGCCTAGTGTCTACTACCGATAAATTCTACGGTGATTTCAATGCTATGTTTTTTTATCACTATTATTCTTAGAGGAAAAGTTTGGTCTCTGATCTGGCTACACACTGCCCTTGCGAATACACACTTGAGACTGATTGAGTTCATTATTCAAAAGTTACTTGGGTCGTACTTTGGCCCACCGAGTGCCCGTACGGACTAAATTCAAACCACGACATTCGATTGGATGATTTCTTTTCAGTTATTCCTTCACATTTACATTCACGAAAAGTGGACTATTCAACAACTCCGTGGGTGTCGTACTCCCCTGTAGCGTGCTCGACGCACCCAAGTACTCCAATAAGGTCGGTACCGCCAAGGACCCTTCAGTTCTCGTACGAGCAGTGTGATTCCTATTCAGCGGGAGACCATGTAAGAACCAAGTGAACGACTTTCCACCCAAGCTTGTCTTAATTTAACTCGGCCGAGATCTCGCTCTGTGGAGTGTCGTAAGCTCCCTCTGGGCCCCCAATCGGAGTATGTAACCCAATTTTGCTTGTATCTGTCTCGAACCATATAGGGTGGGGAGAGCCCCTACTTACAATTAACCCGACGTCGGAATATTATTTATTGACGATATCAATGCCAAAGCGGGTGACTAGTCATCACAAAACCGGGCTCAGCCTGATATTGCCCTTAACAGCCCCTGCCCATTTTGAAGAGCCTGACAATGCCTGATATGCGATGACGTACACATATATGCGTCCATCAGCCATTATAAGCCAACACCATGCTGTTATAGAATACCAGTGACTGTTATTATATGATCGGCCTGTGCCCGGTTTCGTGATGCTACAGGAGTGAAAAAGTGAACAAATTCTTGTGCTGGAGACTGTGAATGTCCGTTAAAGGAGAATGAGGATAGATGTATAAATTGAGTTTGAGGTTAAGGAATAAATAGAATTATAAGTGATTATGGTAGACATATA
>JANWGL010006732.1:0-35233 GCA_025200755.1 Ceratobasidium sp. C01 | reverse complement strand
CGGCGACCGTTCTCCTGATGCAACCAGAGGTCCGTACTCCCCGTATCGAAGGAGACAGGCACGTCTAGAGAAGGGGCTGTAAGTGACTAGAGGCATCGTGCTTCAGAACTGTGTGCACCTTTGCCGTCCACAGTAAGCACCGAAGAGTAAAAGTTATTGATCTGGTTGTCCAGGCCAATCGAGCCCGATTGGGCAAGAATGTTCGCGTTGGGCTTGAACAACGTACTCGATGTTCGAGTTTCAACCCGTCTAGAGAACGGTAAGTGTAGAGCGGATGCCGAAGAAACGAGTAGCGAGAATAAGACCAGAGTACTTCATCGTGCGAGCTGTGCCAAGCTTCTACCGCTTTCCTCTAGATTTATAGACCTAGGCGGTGGAGCGCCACTACAGTTTCTACGGTCTCCTCGGTCAATGACATCAAAAATTGGGGTTTGAACCATGTTCGCAGAGCTGGTCGCTGTTCTTTGCTGTCCAATGAAATCCGTCCACACCAAAAATATCAAAATTAGCGTGATGGAAGCTGCAATTTGATCGACGGCAGCATGGCCCCTCGACTTGAATGACGTTATTTTATTTCTCGTGCTTCGAGTGATTTCAGTGGCGGTTTTATGGAGGTTCGGCCGGCCTGGTAGGATGACGCAGAGGCGAAGACCCGGCGGAGTTTGTTTGTTCAGGGCCTCATATACATATGTCACGTGAATAATGGAAGCTTCAAAGAGATACATCTTAGAGCATATAGCCTGTCGTTTTCTATTGTTCTAATTCTTTGTCCTTCTATGGAATATGGAAAAGCCTCGCAATTTCTTCAGGACCGTAACTGTGTAATCTGACGCCGGCAACCGGAATGAAATACATTTGGAAACGGAAGGCGCCATCAACCAATAATGCAGCTGCTTTTGTCATCGATTTCAGCTTGCATCTCCCTCATCCTCCTCTCCATCTCCCTTTGCTTTTCCTCCAAATCATTCTGTCGCTTCGCCTCCGCAGCCTTCGCCCTATTTTTCCAATCTGCAAGCTCCGTTCGCCTATGTTGCTCGTGCTCGGCTTGCGCGCTTTGCGCTTTCTCCGCTAGTTCCTTCTGCTCGCGGTATCGATCTTCAGCAGCTTGAAGTTGGCGATTATGGCTATCGATCAGTCGTTGCCATGTAGCCCGTTGGTCGTCATATCCCTTCTTGAGACCCTCCAACTCCTTCTGTCGCTTCGCCTCTGCAGCTTCCGCTTTTGCTTGCAAGTCAGCAAGTTCCTTTTGCGCTCGCTCGTCTCGCTCATGTAGTGCTTCGTCCATTTCTTCTTTCAGACCCTTCATCTCCGCTTTGTGGTGTTCCGTGGCTTTCAAAATATCTTCAGCAACTACTTTCCCCGCATCCGTTCCGAGAAGGTCTTTGCCCTCATCAACAAGCTCTTTCTGAACCTTCATTGCAATCGGTTTCTTCTCTAGCAACATACGAATCAACTTCTGCGCCGATTCTTGATCCTTGTGCTCGCGGCGAGCCAGTGTTGCGCCGTCGTTGAGAGCGGTTTGAAAGAAATCAGGATGATCTCGAAGCTCTGCCTCGCGGTAAAGCTCCCTCTCGGTAGGAGGATCCGACCACATGTTGGTCACAAGCAACACGTTGGAGAGCGATTCTTCACCGCATAGTTTACGGAATAGCCGAAATGTACGCAGGGATATTCCGCCAACACGGATATCGGTAATTCGATGAAGGTAGATGATCCCGGTGAGCTTATAGCCCTTCTGATATCTAATTCGCCAAATAGCGGTTAAGTACCCGCAGCGACTGGGCTAACCATGCTAACTCACGAAGCAACCAAAAATCCGGCAATACGCTTCAGGACCTCAGTGTCACTCAAGTGCGTATCGTCAAAGCCGGGAGTGTCGAATAAGCAGACTTTGCGACCGTCCACTTCAAAAATCGGACTTTGTTCGACGTCCTTGGTACATGCGTGAGAGGTGTGTCCTACAGGTAACACGCCACCACTAGCGTCGTTGACGAGCTGAGTCCCGTATTCAATTATCAGTTTTCTACCAGAGTTCGTCTAAAATTGAGCTTACAGTCGTCTTCCCTGTGCCGGTAGCACCAAAGATACTGGGATATCCTAGGGTCAATATCTTCAAGCGCGAAGTACTCAAATTACTTACGCAATCAACGATATGTCCGCTCCTTCACTGGACATTGTAACTAGGATGTAAAGTAGAGGAGTTGAAAGTAGAGACGTGGAGCAGTTGGATGACTCTCAGTGCGTTCTCCTTACCGTGATTTATACCTCACATAAGTGCCCCTAAGCGCATTGCGAAAGTCTACTCGATCCACCAATTCGAACGTGAAAAGTGTCATATGCGCGACAGCCTCCCTATTACGATTCATTTTTGAATGTTCATCTGGCGGTTGCATTTCACATTTCCACCATAAGCCTATACATTGCTATAGTATTCCAGGTGTTCCCCGGGTTGTTGTTTTCACGACTGAGAGCTAAGTCTATTTATATCCACAGTAAATGGCGCACTGATCGCTTGAACCAGTACCACGAAGGAAGGCACGCATATACACGATCACCCCTCGCACGTGGGACATTCCCAGGCTTGACCAAAAAGATGCACATATCATTACTGCAGTTTTCTAAATGCCATGCACTCGGCGAGTGAGAAAAAAGAAATTCCAAAGATCGCAAGACACACCAACACGGCAAATCAGAACGTATTAAGATGTAATAACGTGCGTTGTGATTGCACATTTAGGGCGCAGGGCATGGCGGAAAATTTGGAACGAATCGACGCAAGTCTGAAAATCGACCCTTGCACTGTGCAAGGGGTATTTCACCACATCTACTGAGGCAATAAATTTGGAAGTCATACGGGATGTTCTTCGTGCTTGTACCGAGGGCACCGGACAATATTTACCACTTCCTCATCACTATTTCGCAGAAAACAATGATCACAACAACCCGATTGTACTCAGTACGCTCGATAAACTTAATTTTAACTAGTAGAAATCTTTTGGTGCCCTTTGGGGGTAGGATAATAAGGTGTAATGCGTCTAGGTTGGGCAGGTTTTCAGGCTAGAACTGGTGCAATATTGCTTGCGGAGTGCAGGGGTCGATTTTCAGACTTGCGTCGGTTCGTTCCGAATTCTGCCCCATGCCCTGCGCCCTAAATGTGCAATCACAACGCACGTTATTACCTCTTGATACGTTCTGATTTGCCGTGTTGGTGAGTCCTGCGGTCTTTGGAATTTCTTTTTTCTCAAGCGCCGAGTGCATGACATTTAGAAAACCGCAGTAAGGCAGATCAAGAAGCGCATGATTGATTTCACATATTCTCGCCCCTCTCCTCTCTGAGCGTAGGCACCAACCAAAATCATTGAGATCTTTGCAAATTCCACAAAAACAGGTAACTATCTACCGATCAGTAGCTATAGTAATGAGCTACAGCTGAACAATGCGACTCTCAAGCAATAATGCAATCAGGCTTCCTGTTAATACTGTCTTGTAGTTGGCCCATTCGCTCTTGCATCTCTTTTTCCCGTTTTATAGATGCTTCCCTCTCCTCTTTTCGTAATTTTTCGAGCTCTTCCCTATCTCGACGATAACGCTCATCAGCTGCTCTTCGTTCGGCATTGGCGTCTTCGATTATCTTCTGCCAGCGAGCATTCTCGGCTCCGAACCCTTTCATGAGCGACTCCATCTCCCCCTGTCTCTTTGCTTCGGCTGCTTGCGCTTGTGCTTGGAACTCCTCAAGTTCCTTCCGCGTCTGCTCATCATGTTCTTTGCGGGCCGTGTCCATCTCGGCTTTTAGAGACTCCATCTCCTTTCTATGACGTTCTGTGGCTTCTATTAGCTCCTGGGCGACCAATCGTCCAGCACCCGTGTCCGAAAGCCCTCTCCCTTCATCGACAAGCTCGCGCTGAAACCCCATGACAATTGGCTGCTTTTTCAATAGGTGACGGATGATCTTGTGCGCTGATTCCCGATCTTTATGTTCTCGACGGGCGAGAGCGGCTCCCTTTGCTAGCGCGGGCTGGAAGAAGTCGGGATGGTCCCGAAGCTCCTTCTCGCGCTCGAGCTCCCGTTCGGTAGGAGGATTAGACCACATATTGGTGGTGATCACCACGTTGGACAAAGAGTCTTGGCCGCAAAGTTTGCGAAAGACGTTGAAAGTCCGTCGTGAAATGCCGCCGACACGAATATCGATGATCCGATGTAGGTAAATGATTCCGGTGAGCTTATGACCTTCTTTGTACCTGGTTGGGATAGTAGCCCTTAGCCACTTCCGACAGATGAGTTTGGTCATGAACCTACGATGCTGCTAAAAACCCGGCGATGCGTTGCAAGACCTCGGTATCAGACAAATGGGTATCGTCGAATCCTGGCGTGTCAAACAAGATAACTTTGCGGCCGTCGACTTGAAAAATCGGACTCTGTCCGACATCCTGAGTACATGCGTGTGATGTGTGTCCCACGCGTAGCTCTCCGCCACTAGCATCGTTGACGAACTGAGGAGAAAGAAGCATATTAGTTTTGTGGTCATATAATTAGCGGCTCGGGCTCACCGTTGTCTTGCCAGTCCCCGTCGCGCCAAAGATACTGGTAATCATCTGTTCAATCCATTTTACTAGTGACATATACTTGGGAACTTACGCAATAAGCGCGATATTTTCTGTCATTGCTGAGGAAAGTAATTGAATCCTTGCGAAAATTTGTTCAATAAGTGCGAGTCAAACAGCAGAGCGGTTTGAATGCGACAGAGTGGCAACCCCGAGTTATATACCCCTGAATATTTGCCCTTCGTTCCGTATACCCGAATATGAAACCCGGGTATTCATAATCGAAAGAGTTCGGTGGCAAAATATTATGGGGGCAGCGAGGTGGCTACACCTTCTAGAAGTCGGTTATGTCCAAATCCGTCCCTAGGAGTTCATATTTACGTATTGCCTTACTCGGTGCCCTACACGTTGCCTCTAAGCTCGGTGAAAAGGACCTCTTTACATTCCACGATCTACCGTGTTATCTACTGTATTGGCTCGAGGCGGGAAGTTCTGCGCAGGCCACGATCTTCAGTGGCGTAAGTAGGCGCCCGAGTTGAATTCTTGGCATGATGGCCGCATATGCCCATCCATCTGCTGGATCTATGGATTTTTCCGGTCCCAAGATCTACAGCATTAGGCAGGAGTTCAAGTTGCGGCTCCGCTGGGGTTTATCCAGCCTACAAATACAAACCCCCAAGTAGCCTGGTTATTAAGGTTAAGGATCCTGATAAGTCACAGAGAGATGATGAAATCAGATGATGGATGTAAGCTCATCACAATGTTAATCACGTCTACTACGAGGATTTGTAGTACCTAACGGTTCCGAATCGCGGCATCCAACAGCACTGAAGGCTAATAGGAGCTGTGTGCCGGAGCCTGTGGAGGCGCACAGCCCAGTCTTGGCCGCAGTGTGCGCGGTTTCGCGGCGCTCCCTGTTCGCACCGGCGTCGCATAGCGTCAGCCATCCTCTTCGCGCCCACGAAGATTCGCTGCCCGCACGCCTGCCTCTCTTTTTTTCTGACCCGCCCATCATCCCTATCTGCCGGCTTTGAAACCGCCAGGATTTGGCCACCCGACCCGCGAGCCTGCTCGCGTCTCGGTGCCCCGGTTCCTACCTGACGCTCCGTGTCGGGTCCCCCACCCCTTCCGGTATTCCTGGTGGCATTCTATGGCCGTCCATCCTTATGTTCTTGGTACCACCGTATAGGTTGTATATACATCTCGTATTCCAGTTGCTCTCCCACGTCCGTATGCTTGCCGAGAATTAAGCAACGGAGGATAAGAAGGGGGATTTTTAGCATATTATTAATCAAGTGACCGTATGCTTATACTCGTGCACCAATGAGAATATCAATTTTCCGTCCCCTGACGCAGCAATGCCACCGGGAGGGCGATGCTTGATGGTTAATTTATCAATTCGCGTGGGAGGATATAATTACTTTTGTACGTCTATACTGCCAACTTCAGTTGTTAGGCACACATGGCATCAAGCGGTGCTCTGGGCCACTCTGCCCCGTTGACTGCCGTTATTTTCTCTACATCCTGTGAGTTAATAAGGCCTTGACACTAACTGGATAGACAGGAACTAAAAAGTCGATCAACCGAGCGCTGCTCACATTGATATGCTCATATCTAACTCCGCCCACGCCGACTGCCTACGCATGCACGTTTGCGCCCCCTACTCTATGTGAGGTCAAGGCACGGAAATTTGGAATGAAGCAAGGACACAATGTGCGATTCCGCGAACCGTTTAGTTTAGTTTAGTTTAGTTTAGTTTAGTTTAGTTTAGTTTAGTTTAGTTTAGTTTAGTTTAGTTTAAAGCGAAAGCCATTTGATATCTCCGCGACCTCATGAGGAGGATATACCGTAGATAATAACCACCAGCTATAGTAAGGAGTTGAAACTATGCAAAATATCTCTCAAATAATAATACGACTACCGTTTGAGTAAACCTCATCTTCCGATTGGGCGATTCCCTCCGCACCCCCCAGCGATGGTGCCCGACTGTTTGCCTCTCCGCTCTTCGTATTTTTTTTGAACTCTTCCCTGTCTCGGCGGTAGCGTGCTTCGGCTGCTCTTCGTTCAGCACTAGCGTCTTCAATCATCTTCTGCCAGCGAGCATTCTCGTCCCCGAACCCTTTCCTGAGCGACTCCATCTCTTCCTGCCTCCTTGCTTTGGCTGCCTGCGCTTATGCTTGGAGCTCCGCAAGCTCCTCCTGCGCCTGCTTGTCACGTCCTTTGAGAGTTGTGTCCATGTCGGCTTTTAGATTCTCTATCTCCTTTCTATGACGCTCTGTGGCTTCTATGAGCTCCTGGGCAACCAATCGTTCAGCACCCGTGTCCGACAGCCCCCCCCCCCCACACCTTCTGGACAAGCTCGCACTGAAGGCTCATAACGGTTAGTTGCTTTTCCAATAGGAGACGGGTAATCTTGTGTCCTGACTCTCAGTCCTTGTAGTATTCTGGTTGTTCCCCTGATTGGTGTTTTTTACGACTGCGAGCTAAGTCTATTCACATTCACAGTAAATTCATCTTTGCACACGGTTCAAATTGGTGGGGACGCTAATCACGTCACCTCATCGCTTCCGGAGGTGGAAGTAAGCGTGTTGCTTCCAATATAGCTTTTTCTTGACATCGAAGCTTGGAGAAAGTGGGATACTGTACTGCAATGTGGCAAACCGAGCGCTTGGACTACAGTATCGGACTAAACCTCTCTCAGAGAGATCTATCGCCGATTGATCAACCTATAGGTTGGGAGCCACCGATTCGTATTCCCTGTAATTTATATCGTTTTGAAGCTAAGTGGCTAGACTACAAAACGCATGTAGTTAGGCTAGAATTGGTGAAGAAACCGTTTAGATAGTGATGAATCGTTGAGGGGGTACCTAAGAGAGGTTTTGCCCCCAGCACTCCAATTTCCATTTACCCTCCAGTGCTTCTTTGTTTGGCATAATTTTTGCTGTTTGCAAAAGTTCTTGCCGGGTAGGGTTTTTGATCGCTTCCGGGTGCCGGGAGCCAGGAACCAACTTGGGAGAAAAACGAGCAGCAGAGTAGCTATGTGAAGCGAAAAGTACTTTAAAACACATATTCGAGATGCCCGAATTTCTGCGCACATTCTCGTGTGCTTTTGTACCTGAAATACGAAGTTTTGAAAAAGGGCTCCCCCAAAATCTAACTATTTGGTCTTGTACAACTGGCTAAACACCAGCATATATTAGAGTCCTGAGTTGATATGACAACATTTGAGAATAGAGAATAGCTGATATAACAGCTGGTCTGGAATATAGGCATTCACCTCTGCCCAGCCTACGTTTCATATGTAGAGCTTGGTTATATGCCTGTATTGAATTTAAGAAAGTTCACAGGGTTGTTTCCAAAATCCGTTGAGATCTTCACAAATATTAAAGCAACAGGCAAATATCAACCAATCGCTAGCTATATTAATGATCTATAGCTGAACAAAATGACTCTCAAGCGATGATACAATCAGGCTTCCTGTTAATACTGTCTTGTAGTTGGGCCATTCGCTCTCGCATCTCTTGTTGCCGTTTTCCAGATGCTTCCCCTTCCTCTCTTTGTAATCTTTCTAGCTCTTCCCAATCCCGACGACGACGCTCTTTGGCTCTTCGTTCGGCATTGGCGTCTTCGATTATCTTCTGCCAGCGAGCATTCTCGTCCCCGAACCCTTTCCTGAGCGACTCCATCTCCCCTTGTCTCCTTGCTTGGGCTGCGTGCACTTGTGCTTGGAACTCCGCAAGTTCCTTCTGCGTCTGCTCGCCACGTTCTTTGAGGGTCGTGTCCATATCGGCTTTTAGAGACTCCATCTCCTTTCTATGACGTTCTGTGGCTTCTATGAGCTCCTGGGCGACCAATCGTCCAGCACCCGTGTCCGAAAGCACCCTCCCCTCATCGACAAGCTCGCGCTGAAAACTCATGACGGTTGGCTGCTTTTTCAATAAGAGACGGATGATCTTGTGCGCCGATTCTTGGTCTTTGTGTTCTCGACGGGCGAGAGTGGCGCCTTTTGCCAGTGCGGGCTGGAAGAAGTCGGGATGGTCTCGAAGCTCATTCTCGCGCTCGAGCTCCCGTTCGGTAGGGGGGTGGGACCACATGTTGGTAACAATCACCACGTTGGACAACGAGTCCTGACCGCAAAGTTTGCGGAATGCATTGAAAGTCCGTCGTGAAATGCCGCCGACACGAATATCGGTGATTCGATGCAGGTAAATGATTCCGGTGAGCTTGTGGCCCTGTTTGTACCTAGTTGGAATATGAAGCTCAGTCCCTAAAGTCGGAGTTAGGTTGCGGACGTACGATGCTGCTAGAAACCCGGCAACCCGTTGTAAGACCTCCGTATCAGACATATGGGTATCGTCGAAGCCCGGTGTGTCAAACAGGACAACTTCGTGCCCGTCGACTTGAAAAACAGAACTCTGTGCAACATCCTGAGTACATGCGTGCGACCTATGCCCCACCGGCAGGTTTGCACCACTAGCATCGTTGACAAACTAAATCATAGTTAGCTGACTGCAAATTCGACGGGAAATACCTACCGTGGTTTTGCCAGTCCCCGTCGCGCCGAAAACCCTACGAGATTCTGTGATTAATCAATCCTACAATTGACAAAACGCTAATAGCTTACGCCATTAGGGAGATGCCCATAGTCACTTGCGACCTGGCGAATGGAATGTACCCTAAACGGGCACCAATAACGAGTTAAAACTATACCAAACAGTCTCTAAATGGTAATACGGCTACCCTTTGAGTAAACCACTTCTTCCAATCGGGCGATTCTCTCCTGCATCTCCCGACGATGATATTCAGCTGTTTCTCTCTCTATTCTTCGTTCGTGCTCTTCCTTATCTCGGCGATCACGCTCTTCGGCTCCTCTGCGCTCAGTGTTGGTGTCGTCAATCAATTTTTGCCAGCGAATGTGCTCGTGCCCGAACCCCTGCCTGGGTGACTTCATCACTGCCTGCATCCTTGCTGCGGCTTCTTGCGTTTGTGCTTGGAAGCCCGCAAGTTCCCTCCCAGTCTGTTCGCCCCGTTCTTTGAGAGCCTCGTTCATATCAGTTTTCAGAGACTGCATCTCCTTTCTATGCCGCTCTGTGGCTTCTATGAGCTCCTGGGCGACCAATCGTCCAGCACCCGTGTCCGAAAGCCCCCTCCCTTCATCGACAAGCTCGCGCTGAAGCCCCATGACAATTGGCTGCTTTTTCAATAGGTGACGGATGATCTTGTGCGCTGATTCCCGATCTTTATGCTCTCGACGGGCGAGAGTGGCGCCTTTTGTCAGTGCGGGCTGGAAGAAATCGGGGTGGTCCCGAAGCTCCTTCTCGCGCTCGAGCTCCCGTTCGGTAGGGGGGTGGGACCACATGTTAGTGACGATCATCACGTTGGACAACGAGTCTTGGCCGCAAAGTTTGCGAAAGATGTTGAAAGTCCGTCGTGAAGCACCACCGACGCGGATATCGGTGATTCGATGTAGGTAAATGATTCCGGTGAGCTTGTGACCCTTTTGGTACCTAGTTGGGATAGTAGTGCACTGAGCCACTTCCGACAGCTGAGTTTGATCATGAACATACGATGATGCTAAAAACCCGGCGATGCGTTGTAAGACCTCCGTATCAGACAAATGAGTCTCGTCGAAACTTGGTGTGTCAAACAAGACAACGTTGCGCCCGTCGACTTGAAAAATCGGACTCTGCGCAACATCTTGAGTACATGCGTGCGACCTATGCCCCACCAGCAGGTTTGCACTACTAGCATCGTTGACAAACTAAATCATAGTTAGTTGACTGCAAATTCGACGAGAAATACCTACCGTGGTTTTGCCAGTCCCCGTCGCGCCAAAAACCCTACGAGACTCTGTGATTAATCAATCGTTCAATTGACATAACGCCGAGCACTTACACTATTAGAGATATGCCCATAGTCACTTGCGACCTGACGGGTGGAATATACCCTAAATAGTCACCAGCTATAATAAGCAATTAAAACTATACAAGCAGCCCTTAAATAATAATGCGACTACCTTTTGAGTAAACCTCATCTTCCGATTGGGCGATTCCCTCCTGCACCCCCCAGCGATGGCGCCCGACTGTTTGCCTCTCCGCTCTTCGTCTTTTTTCGAGCTCTTCCCTATCTCGACGATAACGCTCTTCGGCTGCTCTTCGTTCAGCACTGGAGTCTTCAATCATCTTCTGCCAGCGAGCATTCTCGTCCCCGAACCCTTTCCTGAGCGACTCCATCTCCCCCTGTCTCCTGACTTCAGCTGCTTGTGCTTGTGCTTGGTACTCCGCAAGCTCCTTCTGCACCTGCCCGTCGCGTTCTTTAAGGGCCGTGTCCATCTCGGATTTTAGGGACACCATCTCCTTTCTATGACGCTCTGTGGCTTCTATTAGCTCTTGGGCAATCAATCGTCCGGCACCCGTGTCAGCGAGATGCTTTCCTTCATCAACTAGCTCGCGCTGCAAGCCCATGACGATTGGCTGCTTTTTGAAGAGGAGACGAATGATCTTGTGCGCTGATTCTTGGTTTTTGTGTTCCCGGCGGGCCAGAGTGGCGCCTTTTTCTAGTACGGGCTGGAAGAAATCGGTATGTTCGCGGAGCTCCTTCTCGCGCTCGAGCTCCCGTTCGGTAGGGGGGTGGGACCACATGTTGGTAACGATCACCACGTTGGACAACGAGTCTTGGCCGCAGAGTTTGCGAAAGACGTTGAAAGTCCGTCGTGAAATACCACCGACGCGGATATCGGTGATTCGATGCAGGTAAATGATTCCGGTGAGCTTGTAGCCTTCTTGGTACCTTGTTAGGATAGTAGCGCACTTAGCCACTTCCGACAGATGAGTTTGGTAATGAACCTACGATGATGCTAAAAACCCGGCGATGCGTTGTAAGACCTCCGTGTCGGACAAATGGGTGTCGTCGAAGCCTGGCGTGTCAAACAAGATAACTTTGCGCCCGTCAACTTGAAAGACGGGGCTTTGTCCGACATCGTTATTGCGTGCGTGGGACCTGTGCCCCACGCGTAGTTCTCCGCCGCTGGCATCATTGACAAACTGTGTAGAAGTAAATATCCTAGACAATTTAGCTACAAAATTAGCAGAAGAGACTCACGGTTGTTTTGCCAGTCCCCGTCGCGCCAAAGATGCTAAGAGACCTTGCGGTCAATCCATTGCGGAATTGGCGTTGCTTTAGAAACTTACGCAATAAGAGAGACATCCATCGTTATTCTGGAGTGAGGATAACCCGGTATTGTAAGAATCGACTGAGATGAGCAAGTGTGAATCAACAGGTCTACGATCAAGTGGCAAGCCTGGGTCTTATACCCATGCGCAGTTTGCCACCTTCTCGATTTGATTGACCTTGATCGATGAATGCTGATGGGCAGTCGAGCGGATGTATCTGACGGAAGTTGGTTAGAATTCATATATACGAATCGCATCGCTTTGCGCCCTTCATGATACACCATAGCCTCCACGTTGGAAATTCCCACCAAAAGTCTCTGTTCTGCTCTGGCCCGTCATCTGTTGGCTGGGAGGCAAAAAGTGAGCAGCAGATTATGATCTTCGATGACGTAAATCGGCGCCTGAATTGAATTCCGAGTGCGATATACGCATATAACCTATATATGAGTTAGGGTCACACGAGGACTCATTGGATGAAGCAGGAGTTTGACCAGCTATTCCGCCGAGATTTCCTCAGGCCATATGGGGACTGCCAATTCCCAGGAAGTCTGGATTGTTAAGGTTAAGTCTCTTAATAAATCACAGAGGGACGATGGTAATCGGAAGATGGATATGAATCAGACTTAAGATTATCCTGTCCCTTGTCATGATGTGCGGCACTTATCTATTGCGAACCGCGGCATCCAACGGGGACTGGGCGCTCAAGCCCTGTTTGACTGACGTAAGCTAATTGCACGTGACTATATGTTGGAATTCACATGCAACCGGATCCCTCTTCCTTCCCGGAATGCAGCAATATCTGCCAGCGGGCGGCACCTGACGCTTTAATTGATCAATTCGCGCGGGAGAACAGTATTTGGACACATCCATGCAGTCGGCATTGCGTGTTAGCCGCTCCCGGCAGGCTTGGCTGCGACTTCTCGTGCATCGAACGCAGTCCTTGAGCCGGTTTCTTTACCTCTTTAGCGGTCAGGTGTCGACTGTACGTTCTCACGTATCCTAACTATGGCAATACACAGCGCGCGTGCCCGGCCCTGCAGCTTGAACTTGGGGATACGATGCTGCAGCCTTCCAGCCTTGACCGATTCGGACGATGTACGCTCCGGATAACAGAGCGAGTTGCAGCTATTTAAGTCGCGGCCAACGGACCAAAAATCTCTAGGAAAGTCTGAGTGAGTCCTTTATAGCTTTTCCACCTCGAGGTCTTCAAGATGCACACTTGGATTTTATTATTCCTCGCCGGTTCTCTCAAGTCCTCTCTGGCGACACCTCTGGGTCTACATGTCGACACCGTCAACAAACGCCAACTCGACGGAGCGACCTATGTAACTGATATATCCAAATGTCCGGCGGTTCCTGCTCGGACTTCTCCTCCAACGAGCGTTCATGACCTGTAAGACCTCATCATATTTTGATTATCTTCTCCCGTCACGTTTCATTTCTCAGGCGCCCTGACGATTTTTCGGTGGCCATGGCAGTCGGTGACTCAATTACTGCCGGAGCCTTCGCTCAAGGTCACCTTCCTGTTCTTTTCGCTAAAACCATAAATCTGATGCCATTTAAATCACCTAGGTATCAATTGGGATAATCTCTTATTGAACTTTGACGAGTTTCGAGGTCTCTCGTACGCTGGAGGGGGGGATCCTGGCGCAATTACTGTACCCAACGTAAGTCCTAATAAGATATCACAGGTTCTTAGAAGTCTTACCCGTTTTCCAGTTGTTAAAACATTACAATAGCACCATCACTGGTGGGTCGCTCGGGTATAACTTAGGCATCGAGCTATGCTTTGGGCCTCTTTGTCCAATTGGCTCGGTCAGTGGCCGTCCCTCTATCTATGAAATTACTAAGACTGTGACATTAGAATGGCTGGAATCAACCAGTGGACCAACTGAACGCGGCTCAGAGTGGTGCGCTCGCCTCAAACCTACTTCATGAAGTGAAAGGTGCGATCGTAGCTCAATCGATTCGCGAGCGACGTGCTCAAATCTATTCCCGGTTAAGATTATTTGGTCCCTCAAATCAAGGCGTTGGGTATTGCTGCTAGCCGATACAAGTATCTGAGTTTCCAAATTGGATCGAACGACTTGTGTCAACTTTGCGCTGCTGGTGAGGAAGATCCTCTCCGATACTTTACTATTACTCATTGTAGTATACTTGTCAACAGCGGAGGTCCCTTTGCTTGGTGCCGTGCCTGGAAGCCAGTCAAATTTCGAAGGCCACATCCGTGAAACACTAGAGTATGTACGGCAGAATATTCGTAAGTAGCACCTATTAGTTTAGATAGTATATGTACTAAAGTTTGGAGAAATCCCATAGCTAATACCTTAGTTAATCTGTTTGGAGTGTTCCAGGTCTCGGCAATTTACAACGTAAGTGAAAATAGAAAGACTGTCCTACCAGAAGCTAATTTCTCATCCCCATCCAGTTAACGCTCAATCAACCGTACTGGTATGTCCTCCTCCCTCTGCTCTCACATAATGAGGGTTAGCTAATGTAGTCTAGCCAACAACTTGTTCCAAACGTTACCCACTATAACTTTGAGTGCACATGCGCTCTAGCTTCCGGCACAGCCGGAGTAATTACTCGCGGTCTCATGGATAAGCTTCAAGACCAGTATAGTAAGCTAGCAAATGATTCAAGACTTGTCGCTCCACTAACACCAATTAGACACGGTGTTGCAGAATATCGTAGCGGACTACAAGGCAAAGAATTATAAAGATTTGTGAGTGACACCAGAGCCTGAAGATAGCCCGAATTGATCAGACGGGTTGGCTATTACAGTGCGGTTATTTGGCAGCCCCCTGTCGTACCACTTAACACATACCCCATTGAGTGTGAGTCCCGAGAGAGAACCGACAGAGCGTTCGCTAACCTTGCCAATATTTCAGCTTTAAGCAGCTTGGACTGCTTCCATCCTAGCACAGCGACCCACCAGCGTATTGCGGCGGGAATCTGGAACCGACTTCCTCTAAACGCTGTAAGTTTATGAAACAGTGAACATACAAGGACCTGATACTCAGTTGTTGTTGTTTTTTACCAGACTGCTCGAGCGGTTCCTATTTCGTGGGAGACCACTCCACAATTCCGTTGCCTAGAAGCTGCGGACCGCATTCAAACGTGATTTCTATGGCAGGATCATTCGAAGACCTGGCTGACTCGCCGGGCGATTCTTTCCATGTATGTTGTGACTGAACCGTATGAATTTCGTTGGGTACTAGTTGAATGTGAATAAATATGAGTTTGGGTGCGCCTGAAGCCCTCAATCACGATAAAGAGCTGGAAACACTGGGTCGCACACTCCCTAACCCCATTGCGAACTCCGCCACTCGCTTTGCTAAACGCCACAGCCGCTGGGGTGAATGCGTCGTACTTGGGCAGTTTACGCACTATACTGACGTTGATACTACTGTGGCTGCGGTGGGAGCACCTACGATAATATATTCTAAATGTTCTAGTACACTAGACGGATTATTTCTAAGCAGAATACGGGCGTGCCAGCGTTTCAGAACTTTTGCGGGGGACGATTACCTGTTTACGCATTAGCCACTGGCTTCAGTCGTGAAACTAACATCGGGAGCTTGAGGTACTCACATTGGACACAATTTCCAACCACTTCCGCTACGACTATCCCGGGCGGACGGCCGTCTCGAATAGCGTCCCATTTACTAGGCGACGCCGTGAAAGCCTGAGATGCGGAGGCTCTGAGGGCTGGAAATATCATAATGACTACGTTGACTGTACCCCTTCCAGCCGACCACAAACTAACGAACGAGGTCTTGTAGACCAGTTTGCCACTTTCAGTAGCTCTATAGGATTCGTCGGACCATAGTCAGCTTATAAGATTTGCTCATAACCATATCCCCAAGCAAAAAACATCGTATCTTAGTTATTGACCCACTCAATTCACCGATAAGGTATCCTTACCTATTAGAAACCGGCCGAAAGCAGGTCAGTTTGTACTAGTACATGTTGATAAAACCCCCTCGGCCACGATAAGCCCCGTCCAGAATCCGTATCAGAACCTCTTTTCGGTCGCCTGCTTTCATAATAAGAAACGGATGATATTGTGTGCTGATTCCCGAGCTTTGTATTTTATTGAACCCCGGCACCTCAAGCAAGATAGCTTTGCCTCCGTCAACTTGAAAGACAGGAATTTGTTCGAAACCCTTGGTACATGCGTAGGACTTGTGCCCTACGCGCAATTCTCTGACACTAGCGTCATTGACAAACCGTGTATAAGAAATCTTGGCAAATTGAGTTACAATATTGGCGGAAAAGACCAACGAGTATTTTGCCAGTCCCCTGTCGTGCCAAAGGTGCAAAGGGTTATTATCGTCAGGCCATTGGGGAATTAGTGTAGCTTCGAAAGCCTACACAACAAGAGAGAGAGCCATCGTTACCTCCAGAGAAAATGTAACCAGGATCTTGTAAAAGAAAATACTGAGCCAGGCGAGTGTGGACGAATAGAATTCGACGATGGGTTTACAACCGGTGGCAAGCCTGGATTTTATACCTGTGGGTAGTTGCCACTGTTCAAATTTGAAAACCGGGCAGCCGTCGGGAAAGATGAAGGGTGGCCATATCTGAAGGAAGCTTGGTCCAAATTCACTAATGAGAGTTCATATTTCCCTGTCGCTTTGATCGGCACCGTACATGCTACCTCATAGCCCAATAACTGAACTTTTTCACAGTCGCACTGGGCACTATCGAGTTATTTGTAAACTCGAAGGCAAAGAGATCAGCGGGTTAGAATATTCGATGATGTAAATAAGCGCTTGAGCTGGATTCTTAGCACGATATACGCATACATCCACCCATATGTCATGGGTGGGTTAGCCCGGCGCTAGAACATATTGCATCAGACAGGAGTTTGACTTGCTATTCCGCCGAGATTCTTCAGCCTAAACGGAGACTGTCAACAGTGAAGAAGACTGGGTTTTAAGGTTAAGTCTCTCAATAAGCTACAGAGGGACGTGGTAATTAGAAGATAGATATAAATCAGACTCAAGGACATTGTGTCCCTTATCATGATGTGCGGCACTTATCTATTGCGAACCGCAATGTCGAACGGGGATTGGGTACTTAAACCCTAGATTCCTGACATAAGCAAGCTTCACGTGACTACATGTTGGAATTCACATGCAACGGCACTCGTCTTCCCTCCCAGAATGCAGCAGTATCAGCCAGCGGGCGGCACCTGATGTTTAATTGATCAATTCGCGCGGGAGAATAGAGTATTTGGGCACATCCATGCAGTCGGCATACCATGTTAGCCGCTCCCGACAGGTTCAACTGCAACTTCTCGCACATCGAAAGCAGCCCTTCAGCCGGTCTTTTTACCTCTTGGGTGGTCAGGTGTCGACTGTACGTTCTCACGAATCCTAACTATGGCAATACACAGCGCGCGTGCCCGGCCCAGCAGCTTGAACTTGGGGATACGATGCTGCAGCCTTCCAGCCTTGACCGATTTGGACAGTGTGCGCAGTGGATAACAGAGCGAGCAGCCGCTATTTAAGTCGCGGCCTAGGGGATTAGAAACTCTAGGAAAGGTTGTGTGAGCCCTCTGTAGCTTTCCCGTCTCAAGGTCTTCAACATGCACGCTTGGATTTTGTTATTCTTTGCTGGCTCTCTCAAGTCCTCGCTGGCGACACCGCTACATCTACACGCTGACACTGTCAACAAACGGCAGCTCGACGGAGCGACCTATGTAACCGATATATCCAAATGTCCGGTAGTTCCCGCTCGGACCTCTCCGCCAACGAGTGTTCATGACCTGTAAGACTTGATCGTATTTTAATTGGCTTGTTCCTTGACGTTCTGTTTCCCAGGCGCCCTGACGACTTCTCGGTAGCAATGGCGGTCGGCGACTCAATTACCGCCGGAGCTTTCGCCCAAGGTGATCTTATTTATTATTCTCTTCAAGACCATCGATCTAAAATCGTTTGTGAAATCAAGGTATCAATTGGGATGATCTAACACTGAACTTTGACGAGTTTCGAGGTCTCTCGTACGCCGGAGGAGGAGATCCTGGGGCAATCACAGTGCCCAACGTAAGCTAAAATCAATTATGGTTGATTCGTTGACATCTTAGATACCTTTCAGCTGCTAAAACACTACAATAGCACCGTCACTGGTGGGTCGCTTGGGCACAACTTAGGCGTCGAGCTATGCTTCGGGCCTCTCTGCCCGGTCGGCTCGGTCAGTGGCCTGCCCCCTCTCTGTATCTTTTGAATTACTAAAGCTCTAAGGTATCTTAGGTGGGCTGGAACCAACCAGTGGACCAGCTGAATGCGGCTCAGAGTGGTGCGCTCGCATCGAACCTGCTTCATGAAGTTAAAGGTGCGATCTTAGCTTACCCTATTCGTATGCAACGTTCTTAAATCCATTCTCAATTTAGATTATTTGGTCCCTCAAATCAAGGCGTTGGGTATTGCTGCCAGTCGATACAAGTATCTGAGTTTCCAGATTGGATCGAATGACCTGTGTCAACTTTGCGCAGCGGGTGAGTGGGATACTCTCTTATGTTCAACGGACGCTTGCTAAAATATACCTGAAAACAGCGGATTTACTCCTCGGAACTGGGTCCAAAATTGACTTTAAGACAAACATCCTCGCAACATTAGAGTATGTGCGGGCGAATATTCGTAAGTACCATCTGACGTTTCGATAATATTTATACTAATATTTAGATGAAATTGATAGCTAACACCTTGGTCAATTTGGTTGGAGTATTCAAGGTCTCAGACATTTACAGCGTGAGTGAACGGTCAGAGATTGTACGACCAGGAGCTAATTCCCATGCTACCAAGTTGACGCTCAACCAACCGTACTGGTATGTGCTCGGCGGATTTCATGTACTAAGGCCTAGCTAACATAGTTTAGCCAACAACTTATTCCAAACATCACTCACTATAACATCGAGTGCACATGCGCTCTGCCCTCCGGAGCACTCGGCGATGCCACCCGTAGTCTCATGGATAAGCTTCAAGACCAGTATAGTAAGCCAACAAACAAATTGGGACTTGCGACTTCAATGACACGCCGTAGACGCGGCGTTGCAGGAGATCGTTGCGGACTACAAGGCAAAGAATTACAAAGATTTGTGAGCAACACAAGAAGCCTTTGACCGCAGCGGGTCAATTAAACTCATTGACGTTTCTAGCGCCGTTATCTGGCAGCCCCCTGTCGTACCTCTTTCGACGTACCCTATTGAGTGTGAGTTGCTGGAGAGAACCGACGGAGCATTCACTAATATCGTCGGTCTTTCAGCTCTAAGCAGCCTAGACTGCTTCCATCCTAGCACAGCGACTCACCAACGCATCGCGGCAGGTATCTGGAACCGACTTCCTCTCAACGCTGTAAGTGAATGAAGTGGGCAGCATACATGCACTTAGTATTCATGATTTGGTTATTTTTTACTAGACTGCTCGAGCCGTTGATATCACGTGGGAGACCACTCCGACTTCCGTTGTCTGCAAGCTGCAGATCGCATTCAAACGTGATCCCCAAGCCAAGTTCTTTCGATGACCTGGCTGGCTCACCGGGCAACTCCCTCTACGTTTGTTGAGACTGAACTATGAGAATTTTTCTGGGTACTGAATAGTTGAATATGAATAAATTTGAGTTTGGGTGCACCTGATGTTCCGGGCTCAGTGTGCGAACGGAAAATCACAGAATCCAGTGTCGCAAGCAAGAGCTGGAGAAAGACCAAAGCAGGGCGCCCTCTCAGTTGCGCCCAGGTGCAATAGTACATTAGCTTGTTATTAGTACCTAGAATACCACACCATATATATACTCACCCGGGAATAGTTAGCGTGGACATCCTATGACTTGGATCGTTGGTCGCGCGCGAAACATATTTCTGAGAATGTCCGAGTATGGAAGTCTACCACGTGACAGCATCAATGACATCACCACTCTAACAAGGTTAATTGATCCACCACGTTGATTTTAGGCCTAGACCTTAACACAATCCCAGGCAAATAGATCTGTCTTAATTCCTGCTCGCGTACCGTCGTTGCTAGAAATTGGGTTATCTAAAAGGCAGGTCTATTTCAGCAGGTAATAACGATGGTCTTCAATGTTCTCCGTGCGCTACTGACGGTCTGGAATCTCGGTTACCACTCTACGATGATCCAATTAGCCCTTGGACACGCCTTTAGAGCGTGATATGTGGAGTTTAGCCCTCGTGTCTTGCACATTCCTCGTGTTCAGTCCGCCCATGTCTCTTATCGCCCTCTTCGGTTCTCGAGGGAGCTATCGAACATAATATTACTTAACTGTGCTCTACGACTTATCTCCCTTCACTCCCTATCTCGAACCGACTTCTATCCGGAATGTCTGTCCAGCAAGTTCATACGCCGATGGTGGACAATGGGGACGAGAAGAAACGCTTCTTCGATGGTTTTTACCAGGATCCCGCCCCTTTAAATGCCCCACTCAGGTTTCAAAGATACCAGCAACGGCGACCTCTCTCACAAAACCCCTTCGTGAAACCAGTCATAGAATGCGAAATTGTAAGCAGTAGTGGACCCTCCGATAGTTATTGCTAAATGTGGGGTCCTCGGTACAGGAGTCCCCATCGCTTCAACACTCCTTTAGTACCACAGAAAGCACGGGTATCGTCGCCAAGGAGGTCACGAAGGGCGAGTCATTAGCTGGCGTGACAGTAGATACCCCAAAGCTTGAAAACCCAGGTCCAACCTGGATATATCTAGTACGATCTGTTTCTAGCCTTAGTATGACGGACAGAATTCTGGCAAGCTGACCAGCCGAACGTTTCATGTTCTAGTTTTACGATTTAGCCTGGACCGCAACGTTCGCCAGTCTCACACAGTAAGTACATTGGATTTCCGGTATATATTTGCGCAAACCTAACCCCCACCAGAAACGGACAATTTAACGCGCCATGGGTATGTGCGGTCTATATTATAGACCTCACTTGCTAATCATCGACGATAGGATTCCGTCTCATATGGCACCTTTTTTATGGTCGTGTGGTGGATGTGGGCGTCACAAGTAAGAAGATTAACTTCGAATGGTGACTCGGGCTGACATTATACCTCCAGGTGCTGTATAGTATTCACTTCTATACGAATGACTGGTACTCCTTTTCGACACTATGTCATATTTCCTACTAATGCGCAACTAGGTTCCACCTAGCATCAATATTCCTTCAACTAATTATCTTTGGAATGATGGCGGCGACCACCCGTGGTAAGATACCCGTAGTCGTCATTGCCTAGATTAGAGTATTTAGGCCACGTTTTTAGGGTTTGACGTCACGAACTACATCACGCATTCTCCTGGCCTCTCGGTTCTCGACCCGATGAGCACGGACGAGATGACCGATCCGGGACGGTACGCCAACGAACGGTTAGCCAAGGTATCGATCGAAGTTATTGCTGCGTCCATTGCGCTCAGCCGGTACGTGATATTTTACTTGTTTCAGCTGTTTTTATATGATTTTTTCAGGTTGCTTCACTTGATCCAATACCTTCGAGGTGAGTGATTTGTATGCTCAATCGTCTTGTTAGCTCAGCCATTTGTAGTTCTCGCATATGCGCACTGGACGGTCAGAAAATCCGGCGGCTTAGTTCCATGGAAACTCTACGTTATCCCCATCGGTCTCGGCATCTCCACCCCACTTTTCATCACCGCTTGGGCAATCACACGAATTCCCTACGGGAGCACTCCGTACGGCGCCAAGATCAAGTTCATCCTCTGGGGAATTGGGCTTGCCGTTGAAGGGGTCTCTCACCTTCGAGTTTCCCAGCTGAGTTGTCTGAAAACTGAAACTAAGGATCGTCCGAAGGGCTTGTTTACGACTGGGCCTTGGGCCGAGCACCACGGAGACCAGCCTGGGACGCTGCTCATGCCTAATTCAGACGTTCAGACTCGTTCGCGACTCGAGGCTATTACGACTATTATATTAGGAGAGGTGAGTGTCTCGCCCCATTTACTTGTTCTGGAGGACTCATTAGTTTGATAGGGTATTAACGGCATTGCGGGTACATTGTACTCGGTTGAATCCGCACCCACATTAGGGGGCCCGATCATAACAAACGTCGCGTGCGCGGCGTTTATCGTCTATTTCATGGCGTATCTCTACTTTGAGGGTCCGACTGGGAACCAGGAGCTGAAGGAACGTGGTCGACGTCGTGTTGTTTGGGTCGTGTTACACTTTCCTTTTTTGTTATGCGTCATTCTGCTGCTTCAAGGTACGTTCTGTGCTCTAATTAAGACCTTATGTGCGTTGATAACAAATGTTCAAAGGTGTCAAGAATCAATTCCTTCTCACGGTGACTGAAAGATTCAGGCGCATCTGAGGCATAGAGCTAACTTCTCGTCCCTCGGTTCAGAGCTTTTTATCATCAGTTGATGCATCTTACCAAGAACTCGGTAACATATTCACAACCCAAAATATCACCCTGGGTGGAGATGGTGTCGTAGACAACCTAGCCGCCAAGAACTTCTTCCTCAAACGCGGCCTGTCCTGGCGAGCCGAGTACACGAGTCTTATGAATCATCTCACGAAAAATGGGACGATTCCGCTTGGGGAGCCGTCTCAGGAACGGACGAATGAGTATTATGCTTGGAATATGCGGATATCGTTTAAGATTGTGGTTCAGACATACAAGGTGAGTTTCAGGTCTGGGGAGGTGAGATGTTGACTGAAATGGTTTTATATAGACGTTTACTCCAAGTGGGAATATCACTCAGCCGATTCAAGCTCAGATTGACCAATACAATACGAATGTAACCTATCCGCTCCAGGTAATGACGATAGCTGAAATAATGCACCTAATCGGTTGGCTAACTCGTTGAGTAGGACTGGAATAATAACTCTGGCTCTCTCGGCTCTTTACATTACTATCAAGTAAGCGTCAAAGATCACTGCCTGAGCTGATTGTGCTAACCTACCTGCGTTTCGCAGATCCTAACCGAACTCTTGAGCCCTAACCTTCAAACCGCACGATATATTGTTGCCCTTGCGGGCCTCGTACTTATCTTCATGGCTATTCTTGACCTAACACATTCGAGGCCACATGGTACGCCGGGTTACCGTTACACATAACCACACCTAATCCTTGCGCTAGATCGATACCAATGGGGAATTATCGTTAGCCGATTCGCTATGGGTTGGATACTCGTCTTGCTATTACTTCTGAACCTTGGACAGTATCAATCTCTATGGGTATACGAAAACCAACTGAAACATCAAGCGGGAGTGTTTCTTTGGCTTTCTGCGTGAGTTCCCGCGTTCATTTCTATGCTTGGTAAAGAATTAATGGTATGCTTCAGATATTGGGTTCTCCCAACAATCGCCTTGGCCTACGCAATCCAGTGCCTTGTGGAAGTGGTATGCATATCGCAATGTTTTACAGTCCAGTCATCTGATCCATTTTCAGGTTCTAATTAAGCTCGCTACGAGTAAATACGAGTCAACCGCCGAACAAAGTGGATGCAGCCTCATAGGCTTATGGATTTCGGTTAAACACACCATTATTCGACTCTTTCGCTAAAATCGAATTTACGCTTTTCTAAACGACCTGGCAATTTGCGGGTAGGGCCATCCCGGCGCCAGTCTGCTATGTATTCGGAACATAGGGTGTATTTACCCGTAGTAGGGAATGATTATCGGACTATATGCGCTCTCATTGAAGGCTGAGCCATTAGGTTGAATCAAGAAAAGTTACGATATATGTTGCCGCTCCAGACTAAACAACCGTGGGCTCTCTTAGACAAATCGACGCGCGTTTGGAGATTCAGGCTTGAGTGCCTTGCTGTAAATATCTTTCTAGACTACTCTAAAGACGGATTGGGTGAAAATGCAAGAATGAATGCAAAACAATCACGTTCTCGACGAAATCAGTAGCGAATATGTTTCCGCCGATCCACGCTACTATCGTTCGTGCTCTAGAATCACCAGCATACACATCAATCATACGCCTGACCTCACCATAGTCGCCATCGGACGGGAATGTTTCCTCTACCGACGCAGTCGCGATTGCGACAGACTAACTCCTGGTTCAAGAGAAATCAAACGCTGATGTAATTCAAACTCGTGCCCCTGGTTCGGTAATAGCCACTGAGAGACGCCAGATCGCGTACCTCACAAGACGACGAGCAGCTGATAAACTTTTAAGATTAGACAAGCAAACGTTTACAGTAAGCGATCACTTGGCTTGCTGGGGCGGTACGACCGTCGAGCGATTTCGTAGATTTATTGTTTGAGCGCGGATTATTTATCATACATGTAGGTGTTTCGGGGATAAGATGGGTGTATGGGAAGAGCTACGGTCAAGAATGCGCCCCGACCGGCTATTTTTGCGGTGAGTTTGTCAAGCGCCATGATTAGTCATCCGAACTTGACAGCCCGTTTCCAATGCCGGGGTCGAACGTCTCCCACAACAAGTCCCGCGTTGTCGTATTCTCTCGGCTCCTCATGGAATGTTCTCTACACGACAAACCTTAGAGCTACCCATGTTTCCGTGTAAACAGCGCAGAACTATGCGAAAATACATTCTTCTGCTATTCAACGCGACGGATGCGGCGGCGACACCGGGAGCGAGGGGACATCCGGTGGGAGTGGTGCGCGCCGCCGATAAGAATTCGAAGCCCAGGTCATCGGCGAATCGTCCGAGCTGTCATTGGAGCAGGAACGACAACAGATTGATAAGTCCGAGCCGCACGCGTGCAACGTGATTTTGGACTGCTTGATCGAGGACACATCGAGATCATGTCTGGACTTGGTTTCTCTTCCTGGCGATACGAACTGGGAACGCCGAGCAAAGATGGGGGCGCGGTGTTGTCCACCAAAGTCCGCGGCGTCGACCTCGGAGACGAACAGCTAGTTGCCACTGCCCGTCAACGACCGGACGTGGAGGTGAGTGCGTGTTGTTTGTGGTGGATTGGAGCTGGGAGTAATGAAGCTGATTGTCGGTTATCCTCACACGTCAGACTATGTCAGCTAGGTCAAGGAACACGCGAGCTGTCGCTGTCTCGCACAGTTTGAAGTTAGCATCGCTTGCCAATTTATCACCAGGATCTAGGCAGTTCCATCCCCAACGACCAACGCAACCTAGACATTTCCCCCTAACAAAAATTTACGGACTCCAAGCGGGTACAGTATTCATAGCTGCTATGATGCATGCTTGTTTACTCCGCCACAGGGGAGCGCGATAAGCAGTATCACGCCGCACCAAGCCGGTCGATCGCCATGTGCTCGTTAAGCGCTGGGCGGTTGTGCCTGCTGTTATCATGCGAAATGATTGGTTCGGTTGGTGGTGCTCGGGTAATCCGATAGGATGCATTTATAGCGGCGCGGGCTCCAGTTTTTGCCGACGCAGATCCCCTTCCCCGACCCCATGTTTGAGACTCTCAACACACGAGTCGCTGAGAGCGCCGTTGGCCGCTGGTTCAGGCTCGATGGCTCTGGACACCCTAAGCAGCGCGAGGGCAGCTTGTTCACTGTGAGTGCTCCGTTGTTATTCGGCTTGTACGCGCTGACAAGCTCGCGTATAGACTGAGCTTCGTGCGGGGACGACTACTTTCTTTGCGATGGCATATATCATTGCGTGAGTCCTCTCGCTTGTGGTAGTTGAATATCCAACGCTGAGCTGTCGATTAGTGTCAACGCATCTATCCTAGCCGACTCTGGAGGAACTTGCGAGTGCCCGGGCACTGCAGAGGATCCCATCTGTGTCGTAGACCAAGATTATTTGAAGTGTATAGAGATTGTCCGTCGCGACTTGATCACCGTGCGTACTCCCTCTCTCATTTCCTGAACTCCGGGCTCACCTCCTAATTCGTCTACCGGCAGACCTCCGCCGCGGTGGCAGCCCTTGCCTCCTGCCTCATGGGTTTCTTCGCAAATCTTCCCGTCGCGCTCGCCCCAGGTCTCGGTCTCAATGCCTACTTTGCCTACTCGGTCGTCGGATTCCACGGCTCGGGCAGCGTCACCTACCGCGAGGCCCTCGCCGCCGTCTTCCTCGAGGGCTGGCTATTCTTCATCCTATCTCTATTTGGTATTCGGTACGTCTCAAGCGACAGTACTTTCCTTTACCCAATCCGAAATTAACCGCTTATCGTGATAGGCAATGGCTCGCGCGTATCATTCCGCGCTCGCTTACACTCGCAACCGGTGCCGGAATCGGCTTGTTCATTGCACTCATCGGTCTCAGCAGTGGAGGACTTGGGGTTATCGGTGGTGACTATACGAACTTGGTTGGACTCGGTGGATGCACCGATGAATGTGCGTGTTTTCTTCTTTATTCTTCTTTCTTCCCCCCAGCATGCTGGCATTACTTGGCTCGTACTATTCCTCGCCGCCGAGCCAATATGTTCCCTCGATTCCATCCTCCCTCTCGCAACGGCTTGTTTGTTGCTCTCTTCTTCATATCTGCCCCCGCGACGCACGCTGCGTATTCCAGCCACCACTTCTCAAAATTATCTTATCAAATCGTGTGGGGGCGTTCAGGACCCTGCTCGCGTATCATTTCCGATTTTAAACTCGGCTTCTTCCACATGGTTCAGCGGTGCCTGTTGATCGTCATTACACGTGAAATCTTCCCCAATTCGCTTTGAATTTGATTTACCACCGCGGTTGTGATTTTCTGATTTTCTGAGGAGGCTAATCGTTTTTGCTTTTTCTCTTGGCGCATACAGACAAGGACCCAGACCATCCTAATTTCTGTTTGTCGCATGTGTTGCGATCGCCGACTATGTGGTTGGGTATCTTTGCTGGTGGAATTTTCACGACGCTGTTGTTGCTGTACAGAGTTCGTGGAGCTATTATCATCGGTAAGTCCCGCTGCAGGGTTGATTTGTAGGGGTAGATGTTGATTTCGGGGGATCGGCAGGTATTATGCTTGTGTCGATCATCTCTTGGCCGCGGACGACGAATGTTACGCTGTTCCCGCATACGGAACTTGGGGATGATAACTTCAACTTTTTCAAGCAAGTTGTTGCGTTCCATAAGTTGGAGAAAATTGGGAACGCCATTGACGTGCGTCTCTCTGTTACCTTAAGAGTTTTGGGGTACTAATGCAGACTTGATGTGTAGTACAACTACGGAAAGGGCAAAGTCTGGATCGCTCTTGTTACTTTCCTCTATGTTGATCTCTTCGATACCACTGGGTGAGTCTACCAGCTCCATTCGGGAAACGCCGTGACTAATTTGATTGTGATGTGCGTAGTACACTTTACTCCATGGCCAAGTTCTCCGGCGTCATGAACCCCCGCACCAAAGATTTCGAGGGCTCCACCGTCGCATACATGGTCGACGCTTTCTCCATCAGCATGGGCGCACTCATGGGTACTTCCCCCGTCACCGCTTTCATCGAGTCCGCTACGGGTATCTCCGACGGAGGCAAGACTGGTATCACCGCGATCGTCTCTGGGTTGTGTTTCTTCATTGCTGTGTTCTTCGCGCCGATCTTCGCGTCGATTCCGTCTTATGCTACTGGTGGTGCGCTCGTGCTGGTTGGGAGCTTGATGATCAAGAATGTGGTGGATATCAACTGGAACTATATTGGCGATGCTGTTCCTGCGTTCTTGACGCTTATCATCATCCCGTTCACCTACAAGTACGTCATCCCCTTCCCAGTCTTTTCCCTTCGGACGCTGATATAATCTGATTTATAGTATCGCGTACGGTCTCATTACCGGTATCGTAACCTACATCCTCCTCAACACCCTCCCCTGGGCAATCCGCCGCCTCACCGGCCGACGAATCTCACCTCCCGGATACGAAGACGAGCGCGACCCCTGGGCGATCCCCGACGACGGCCTCGTCCCGCTGTGGATGCGTAAAATTGCACGCGGGGATAGGAAGTTCTGGGTGGACGACGATGATCTTGCGTCTCACAGGGAAGGGAGCATGAGGAGCTTTGACCGGGGGGAGGAGTCGACGGGCAAGGGAAGTGAGGATGTTGAGAAGACCAAGGCGTAATGGAGGATGGGTTTGGTTTATGTTGTAGATCTGTTTTCACACCACTCGTTTAGTTGTTCTTATTTTTTGTGTTGTTGTTGTTTGATTGTTTTGCACCTGTATGGTGGGCTCGTTGTTTGATATAAAATGCCATACGGATATGTTACCCTAGTAAAAGAGAGTGCGGCCGAGCGTGTCTATGCTTTCAGGCTTGGTGATAAGCTGGATGAAAACAATTTGGCTAGAGCTCTATGCGTGGGGATGAGAATAGGCGTTGTGAATAAGCCAACATATGATTGCTAGCGGAATCAGGGCCTGCGAAGAGCGGAAACCACGTACCATCGGTTTTAGATTTCTGAGGCGTTTTGCAGGCTTTCGGTTTGCTGAGTATTTTCTTTCGCAGCCTTTGTTTCAAATTAATAGGGCCTTCGACAAGGGTAACAAGCTTGTGAAGCTGGGATAAATTTGGGTCTCTGAGAATCTCCTTCACCTCAGCTTTGGAGAGCGTGGTTCGGTCATCATGTTTGTCCCCTTCAAGATGTTAAACAAAGCGGACAAAGTGTACGAGTAGGGATGACACACTTTTGGTTTTAGGTTTCTTGGATTTCTTGGGTTTCTTAGACAGGGGAGGGTTGTTGGATTTGGATTGTGAGGATGATTTCTGAGGGGGTGGTTCCTTTGATCCTCGGCTATGGACATCTCTATCTTTTACTCCCTGAGGCTTAGCCCTCAAGTCCCGGGGTGTTCTGGGGATGGTTGAGGGGTCCAAACTCCCTTTCGATTTGGAGCTTTGTGCGTTCGAAAGACGGGAAGGAGGTTTAGTGCTGGGGGGATTGGGACCATCCTGGCGCGAAGGTAGAGATCTATGAAGATGTCGGGCTTGAACCAGGGGCACTGGGAGTTAGGTAGAATCAAATTTGGGTCAGTGTTGGGTGAGTACATGAGGCTAACCTGCCGCAGGGCAGCCACCCAGGTACTGTGACTTTGGGAAAGCAGGCTGAACAAACTTGATAGACGAGAGCATAAATAATGGTTGTGCATAGGATATGACCCTTGTGTAATTCATACTTTCGAGCCGATACGTGATATTGAAGGGATGGGCGATGATTTGCTGGTCGCTGATGAGGTCTCTAGAAGCCACGTATCACCGTTACCGCGTAGATATTGAAACTTGGACGTGACACGACATCGAAGTCTGAGGATTATGGGAAGCCGGAGTGAGTACTGCTTGATCCGGGCTCTAACCGACGGATACCGGACACAGAAAGGGTTTATCCGCTAGTGGACGCCACGGAGTGATGGGGTCCAGACATATTAGCCGCTAGCGGGTTGATCAATCACCCAATCGGAACACGCCGGGACCCAATAGCCTCCGGGACCGTCGCGAGTGCTGAGTACACCGCCACGTGAGGGAGCTTAACCTAACCATATGTACAAGTAACCATTTGAGTATCATTTCATTTTGGTCTGTGCAACATGCGTGCATCTATGTCGCACAAACGTCAAACTTTATTTGACGTTTTCAGAATCATCCGCCCAACGTTTGCAACCTGATGTGAAAGTGTGTTGTAAGGGACAACGTCACAATGTTCTGCCCTGTGGTCCCTACTACCTGCCCTTATGTACAACCAAGGTAGAGAACTCGTACTAGCATTGTACTATGCAGTACCAGAATGACTTGAGTAGCTAGCAAGCTTAGCGCATAGTAGGGCTCATTCTAGGTGATGGGCTGTTTTGGGTTGTTGATAGGAATATGAGCTCGGGTACAACGTTTTTGGAGTACAACGTGGAATGTGAGGTTTTTTAATCCCTAATTAGCTATTAGGGCTTGTAGTTCTATGCCTTTCATATCGGTTCAAAGAGCAGTGCGCAGAATCACACGACTGTATGCACACTTGGCAATTTCAGCCCCTCGCAAAAATCAACTTGAACCCTGTTTCCTCTAAAGTATTCCATGTGTGCTCAAATTTCAGATACGATTTAGAATTAAACTATGAAATACATCTGACTTTGGCGCATATGGTAGTGCAATAAAGGCAGTCGCACGGATGGGCTGTAGTACAGATGTGGGAATTCGGTACTTTTGGCTAGCATTAGATAATCCAGATTTATAATTTGCTCATAAGTCCCACCAGAACAATCGGGATATAGGAATATATCCGTACTTTGTGAGTACAAAGTCTTGCGAGCGCATAAAGTAGGGGAGGTCTGGGTTAGTGAAAGGCGAGTCTCTACTACCGGTTTTGCCTGGTAGAGGTGAGATTGGATTGGCAGCCCAGGAGAAGTAGATCCTACGTACCACCAGTTTGGGACTTCTTAGTCTTCTTTCCGCCCGTCGATTCGTGCATAGATGTATCCCATTTTCCCTTTCGCGACTTAGCAGAACCTCCAACCTTAGTGGCAACCTCTGATAACGTATGTACGATCAGGGCGCAGAGCAGGTAGGCAAATACGGCGATTTCGAATTCGGAGAGCGTAAGTTCCTCCTCAGCCTTGCCTACCTTAGAGTGTTAGACATAGTGGGTAGGGTGTATGGGAGTGAGTGGCGCACGCTTGGCTTTGGCTTCAGCTCTCTTAGCTCTCCTTTCTTTCTTTTCTTCCTTGGTTTTCTTGGTTTTCTTAGGCTGAGGGTTGGAGAATATGGGTTGGGGGAGCGGCATTCGACGAGGTGGCTCATTTGGTCCCTGTGTGCCGACACCTCTAGCCTTTACTTCCGGTGGTTTAGTGGACCGTGTCTTCGAGGGACAAGAAGTGACCTTGGTGGCAAGTGGGTTGGGGTCACCGCGGAGAGAAGGTCGGGATTCGTGGAGATGTCTAGATCGAGGTAGTAAAGCTGTTCAATAGATGAAGTTACATATTGGCTCAATTGGATAAGAACGGAATGCTAACTTGCGGTAGGATAGCCACCTCGGTATGGTGGCCTTGCGAAAACGGGTTGAATGTGCTTAGCGAGCGAATATGTGATGGATGGTCGTACATAGGGTAGAATTCTGGTTTGATTCATATCTATAATCTAATCCTTAGTATTGGGGTAGTGGACGAGGCTGTGGTAGTTGCTGATGAATATCCAGTAACCACTGATCACCGTTACCTTACGGGTTTAGCCTCCAGCGTGACACAACGGGACCCTGAGTATGACAAATCATTTCGTCATTCGGACTGCGCTGGACTACCACCAGGATGTGGACGGGGTGGCTAAATGACACGATAAACGCGCTTGCGGAAAAGGACCCAGGCGATATTAACATTCCTGGAACACCTCCGACGCGTAAGTACTCTCTCTATCATTTTTTACGCCTATACTGATCCCCTCTCCTTTCTCAGAGAAGTTTGAAGGACCATGGTTTACGACTCAGCTAACACTCTCTTCTGCTATCGGACTCGGCTCTTTTTTCATATTTTCTATATGTCGGACACGATGGCCCATGCTGTTTGCGCCGAGGACAAAGCTCAAAGGTATGTTGTGAGGCACCGCGCCGGAATTACATCTAACTTAGTTCGAAGGGTTCTCTCCCAACGAGGCATACGATCATGGGTCGTTTGCGGCTTGGATCATGCCGACGTGGAGGACGTCTGACTTTACGGTACTGCAAACTGTCGGCCTTGATGCTGCGGTGGTACGTCTCCTCACATGATCGAAATTGTTTTCTCATTAACCCCCTTGCGCAGCTTCTCAACTTCTTCAAGATGTCGTTTTATCTGTTTTCTACTTGCTCCGCTTTTGCTCTTGGTGTTCTCATGCCCATGAACTATTATGTGAGTCCGGTCATGTTACTGCGCGCCGCTGTTACTAATTTTTGCATAGCTTAATGGAAAGCCTACGGGTGACGCTGATGATGACACCGATTGGCCTACCCTATTCCATCAACTCACCTCCCCACCAAACGACCCCTCTCCAATCTTTGCATTTGCTCCAACCAAGCCTAAAGACCGCAGCTGGCTTGACTTGATGTCAGACGCTTCCTCCCACCTCACCGTCCACCTCATCTTTGCCTACCTATTCACGGGTCTAACCCTCCGCTTCTGTGCACGAAACTACTCTCGGTTCCTCCGCGCCCGCCAGCTCTCCTCGCTCGAACTCGTGCACGCGATCCCAGCTCGAACTGTCATGTGCACACGACTGCCACATCACCTTCGTGGCGAACGTACTCTGGCGGACTACTTTGAGAGCATGAACCTAAAGGTCGAGAGCGTTAGCGTATGCCGAGCTGTGGATTCCCTTGATACTCTACTCGCGAAGAGGACTGCCGCCTTGCTCGTACTCGAAGAGGCTTGGACAGCATACGTCGGGAATCCCTCAACGGTCGAATCATATGACCCCTCATTGAACGTTCGAGGTGATGCTGTCTCCTCGCGTGTTGTTAACGAAGACCGAGGCGAAAGCGGTGGACTCCCGAGGTTGGTCGTGCCGCATCGGGCGAGGCCAACACTGCGGCCGACATGGTTGAGCCGGCAGGTGGACGCGTTGGAGTGGCTGGAGACGAAGTTCAGGGAGGCTGATGAGGCTGTTAGGAGGAAGAGACGGGTTGGGAAGTTTGAAGCGACGGATGTGGCGTTTGTTACTTTCGAGGAGATGGCTAGTGCGGTGAGTTGTCATTTCTTGAATGGAAAGCTGGAGTATGGTAGGATGCAGATGGCGGACGCCAGGCCCCTTGGGAGTGGCTGCGGAGGATGTTTAATTGAGCGTATAACTGATCCCTTTCTGGTATAGCAAATCGCTAGTCAAGTGGAGCACAATCTTCCTTCAACACATATTATCACAGTTCTCGCACCCGAACCTCGCGACATCTACTGGCCAAACGTCGGACTTTCTCCCAGAGGTACGTAACTATTGCGCTAGTTGCAATTTAATTTACCTAATTTATTTAAATAGCTACTCTTGTTCGCGAGATGGTCGTTCTCGGATTCATGGCTGTCCTATTAGGTTTCTGGTCCGTTCCGGTCACTGCGCTAGCATCTTTGTTGAGCTACAAGGAGATAAAGAAGGTCTTGCCGTGGTTGGCTAAGTGAGTTTCCGGCTCCTTTGTTTCGTTGTCCACTTCAAGCTTATATCCCGCACCAGACTTGTCGACAAAGACGCGCGTATCCAAGCTTTGGTGCAGAATTCGCTTCCTAGTTTCACGGTTACTGCGTTGAACAGTTTACTCCCGTTCTTGCTGGAAGGTGCGCAGAATTGTGTTCGGAAGAGGCCAGTGGCTAATCTGGTATCGTAGCTCTTTCGTACTTGCAGGGAAATAAAGCGAGGAGCTGGGCTGAATATGCGTTGCTGAAGAAGTGCGTTTACTCATTGTTAAATTAGCTAACACTACCAAACCAACGTTCGTATAGATACTTCCTCTTCCTGCTCATTAATGTCGTCTTCATTTTCCTCCTCGCGTCGACGTACTGGGCTCTCGTACGAGATCTAGCTGGAGCACCAATCAAAGTCCCGGAGAAACTTGCACAAGCTCTTCAGAAGGGTCAGGCGAGACACTTTTTCTTGAGTTACGTGATGCTTCAAGGTTAGTCGGCTTGTTTTTGTCGGAGCGGATGTTGGTTGGCTGATTGTGTGGTTGATCGGTGACATCAGGACTGGGTATTATGCCACTGCAGTTATTGAATATTGGGATTATCGTTCCCAGGATGATTTACCAGATGTTCACCAAGACACCTCGAGGTACGGTCCTGATACAGTTAGAGGTAAATAGCAGCCTAAATTCATTTTCGTAGATTATGCGGAGCTCAATGCGCCTCCGATGATCAATTACGGAGCGGTGTACCCTCTGGCTATTCTGGTCTTCGTGGTTACCATTATCTACAGCATTATCCAACCTCTAATCTTGATCTTCGGAGCGGTGTACTTTGGAATGGCGTACCTAGTGTACAAGTACAAGCTCATGTTCGGTAAGTTCACTTGCGAGAAATAACTCGAACCAATTCTGACATCATCCCACCAGTGTTCTACAAACCTGCGGAATCCCGAGGGGAAGCCTGGCCCATCACTTTCCGTCGTCTCATGTGGGGTCTCACCCTCTTCCAAACATTCATGGCCGGCATCTTCACGCTCAAACAATCATTTGTTCTCGCATCTCTCATGGCTCCTCTCCTTGCGGGTACCTTATGGTGGGCGTGGTGGATGAATAAGGAATGTGCGGCGCTTGGCACGTATGTGAGTTTGAGTGCGGTGTGTGAGGTCCAGAGAGGCACAGAAGAGGAGGTTGCGAGGATGAGGAAGGGAGCTGCTGTTAGCGCTTCGCAGAGGTGAGTTCAGATGGTTTTTCCTGGGCTTGGGAGGGCGGGAGTTGATTTTAGGATGGCAGTCACTTGAATAAGCGGAGATATGCGCAGAACGATGAGACCTTGTATGTTGCGCCTGAGGACGAGCGAACCGATTATGTGAGTAGTTCTGCCAATTAACCGTTACTCATTATTGATCCGCGTGATTGCAGTCCCAACAACCTATGGCAAACTGGTACTGGGGTGTTCTCAAGTATGTGATTTAATCTTATTCTTTCCCTCTGTACTAACTATCTTTCAGCACCGGACGGAGGCGGTACGGACATCCAGCTCTCACCGGCGTTCTTCCTACTCCGTGGCTTCCTCTCAAGAAAGGCCAAACACTCGCCAATTATATCGAAGGTCATCACTCAGAACCAGGCGGATCTGGCGACAAAGGCGACGCAGTTGTACTCACTCTACGCAAACGCCGCACCAGCCGTCCGTCCCGTCGTGATGCACGACAAGCCTCCCGCTCTCACACTCCAGGGCCCACGTCGACGCTCAATGGAGCTCCCGAGGGCTCAACCGGTACGAACGGTGCCCCGCTCGCTGACTCTGCCACGAACCCCTGGCGCGAGGATTCGTCGGCTTCGGGTTCCAACGCACCTCACCGGCTCAGCTACGACCACGCAACAGGAATCATCATGCTCCCCGAAGATTCCGACTGGATGGGAGAAGATGAATCAAGCTCCGACGAAGGCCCCAGTCCCGGTCCGCTACACATCCAAACCTCAACCGGGCAGAGTGAGGGAAGTCAGAACGAAGCGACACCGCCTATTCCGACGCCCCGGTCGCCAACAAGTCAGAATCGCTATGCGACATACTTCCATCATCCAGAGAGACGCAAGTCACGTATGCCGGGTGGGTTTCCGAGGTCATAAGGGTTGAATTTGAGGACGGCTGCTGTCCTAAACGAACTTGTTGTTTCTGATTTATGATGTGGTGTAACGACGATACGCGATCTGGATTTGTATACCCTTATGTAGACTTTGTGAAGCGGCGTTTATTTAGGGACCTGCATGGTAGAACCGGGACGCCTCGCGGCGAGTTCCGTGGCTGGAGCGTGGAGACGGTTCTACCGGGAGTAATTTGATATACTCCGCACGGTACACGGCTGTGCGGAACGGATTGGTGGAAACCGGAAACCCTCCACGGAGTGAGAAATATGAGTCATACCACCATACCGAGGATATAATTTAAGTTTAGCGACGGGATGGATGAGTAAGACTCATCGGTGGTAAGGTGCCGGTGATGACTAACGTCTCTTTGGCCCTCCACGAGATTCCGTGAGCCTTTCCGTGGCGAAGCATTCCATACGGGCTATT
>JANWGL010006711.1:14718-26122 GCA_025200755.1 Ceratobasidium sp. C01 | reverse complement strand
CAAGCTCTGGCGACACTCTGCTCGAAACTAGGCGATGAAGCCCGGTTGATAGAAGTGTTGGCCAAGTATGTTCAACATAATAAACCATGGGTTCTCGCGCTGAACTTATTGACCTTTAGGTTGCATGACGGAGAATACGTTGACGCCGGCGAAGGCATACGAGACCCATTCAAGCGCGTCATTAGGATCCTAAACGAAACCCAGGACCAAGCGATCGTGAGCAAGTATGGTATATGGGTTGTGCGACATGATCCTGCTGCTGGCCTCAATGTGCGTGCCACCCGGTGCACACTCTCATGTCGACTAACGTACCCCGCATGCGCGGCATGCAGATATTCACATCTAGAGCGGCGCTGAAACTGGACGACGCAGCGGTACTAAATGATATGCAGCATGCGAATCCTACGGCCGCTGGACAGTTCTTGGAACATGTAGTGCTGAGCAAACGGAGTACGGTATGTGCATTTATTCTTCACTTTACCCATTTATTAATATGATAGATTAGGATGCGGCGTTACACAATCAACTAGTGTCACGATACGTTGAGGATGCTATTGCGGTACTGCAAGAACCTGGAGTGCGAGATCACTTCACCCAGATAGGTATCTCTATTCAAGTTCAATGACGTCTGCACCATCTAATACAGGCGGGCTTTGCCAGCCAAAGAATATGAATCAGCACCTCCAACTCCATTTTTATTATATTTAGCAAGCAATGACGACATGCCCGGTGCCGTAGACGCCCGCGTTAGACTCATACTTTTCCTACAAGGATCTACTCTATACAACCTCCGAACAGTGAGAGAGAAACTCCAAGCCTCGGGCGTTGGGGAAGTGCTCGGATATGAAAGAGCAGTAGTAGACGGAAAGGTGCGTATCAACTCTCAATCTATCACCTACAATCACGTTTCAGCCCCCCCTCCTAACTCAATTCTGATTCTCCACAGCTCGGGCACCATCGTAAAGCGCTCACCACGCTTGTACATGAAGTACACGATAGCGTATCCGCGGAAGCATATTGCGCGCTCGGGGGAGCTGTCGTTCCTTCGAAAGTCGCGGCCGCTGTCGGCGATCGGCGTGGGATGCAGGCGTACGCTCGGCTTGTTGTTAGCGCTGGTGGGAGGGGTGGGGCGTCGGTGACTGAGGAGAAGAAACGGGAGTTGTTGAGGGTTTTGATGGAGGTGTATACGCAGGGCGGGTACGTGCAGTATCTGTGATTTCGGATTTCACGGAGAAACTCATGGGTTTGATAGAGAGAGTACGGCGGCTCAAACGGCGCGGCTCTTGAATTCACAAGCGCAGAACTTTGATGCTGCACAGGTACGCATTATCACCAAACGAACGTGGGTCATAACTTGATTGTGGATTTTCCTTGTTATAGGTCTTGGAAGCTATCCCCGACTCGTGGTCCCTCGACGTGATATCATCGTTCCTAGAACGCTCGTTTAGAAGGACCGTACATGATTCTCATGAGGGCTTGATACTGAAACATATTAGCACGGGACAAAACTTTGCTGTATGTGCACCAGTTCCATTCCGATTCTAAGGCTGTGTTACTACAGGTTACTTACATTTGATTCGGCGTGTAGACTGTGGACACGGCTATGCAAGTCGTTCGAGAAGAAGGATATGTAGTCGAAGAGGCTGATGACGACGATGACGGGGACGATAGTAGCGACCGAGTGCTTGATGCTAATGCTCTTGCTCTGGACGGTCCTAGCAGCTATGCGTCTGAAGGTTTACAGGGGCGCCTGAAAGAAAAATGGGAGGAGGAAGATCTGGGGGTTGTATAACCTCTATGTGTTGTTTATACTTTGATTTGTTTTCAGTTGGTACACCACAGTAATTGGACGCTTAGATACATTGCTTTCACATGTTTTTATTCCTCTCGAGGAAGAGCTGACTAGCATGGCCAGCAGAACGGTCTGAGACGGTTGAAACCCATGTTGTATTTTTTAAGTTTTGCTTGAGAGAAACACCAGGTATATGCGCAAGGATCCAAAGAAGCTTCTACGAGTGGGTGCTCGATACAATGCCCCATATGTAATTTAACGCGCCGCTACACAATCCTCTGACGTAGTGATACTTCCCTATACATACCTTGCGCGCTAATGCAGATAGATTAAAGTGATCTCGGTCACCTAAGTTCGACTAGTACCGATATTCCTTGAGATCATTCCTTCTAGGCCCTCACTGCCGGTTTTTTTCATCTTGAAGTATGAATGGTTTGTGCGGGGTAAGATAGTGTTTTTCTCGGGGTTTCCTTATGTGGCGAAGAAAAAACATGCGCTTGAGGGGGCACAAAGAGCATACCACTTACAATACTCCAGCCGGCAAAAGTCGCCGCGGCCTGAAAGGACCGCGAGTTGGTTTGCCCCTCTCAAGCAAAGTTACGAGGTCACTTTTGAGCCGGAACGTCCGTACCGGGAGCGTCGGTCGTTGAAATGATCTTGGGCTGGCCAATGAAGGGCGCTTATGTAGAGTGACAGGCCGAGAAATTGGCTTTGCCAAGACGACGACGTGCCCGAGGGTCGAATGTATCCACTACCATTTTTCAGGGCCAGCAATTGTCGCCCGCCAAGCTTAGAGCATACCGCCCCCACTGGACCCTTAAATTAAGCGCTAGAGCTCCGAATGATATAACAATCTCAGACAGCGGATGTATGTCTCAAAAGTCTCCTTCTCGTACAATCATACCCACTACGCGACTCTGTCGCATTCACATTCTTTGATTTCGGCTACCATTCTTTTGTGAAGCCTCGCTATCATGGGGCTCGGTAAACTTGTTGTCTCTCTTTTGACCACTGCGATCGTCTTTGGCGCCGACTTTGTGCGTGCGGACGATATTCAGACTATCTACGAACGCCAGCTGCCTTTTGCAGTTGCAGGTGCTAGCAGCACTGCGTCCAAAGTCAAGTCCTAGTACGCACTTCCTGTAATGCACGTTAGGTTATCCCTGCTCACATACTCCCAGTCTCAGCACTCTACAAGCCAATGGAACCTGGGCAGCTGTCGACTACACGACCGGGTGTGATGCCCAACGTGCCAGCTGGCCTGCATCGCAACACTGGACGCGAATCACTGTCATGGCTGCCGCATACTACGGCGGAGTAGAAGGCGCGGACCAATATGTCAAAAACCCCGAGCTTCGGACCGCTATAGGCAAAGCGATGGACTACTGGTTCGCGAATGACTTCAGCACCATCGGCAATGGCGCCTGTATGGACGGTGGAGGAGTCAAAGGCGACTTGTGTCCCTGCGGGACGCCTGGGCTGTGGAACACCAACTGGTATAGGTATGTCATGTTGACTGGATGCTCTTCGGCTCGGTCAGTCATTCTGATGGTGTTTTTATCTCAGCAACATAATCCTGGTTCCGACCTTCGTTGGAAAGTCTTGCCTCCTGCTTCGAGATGAGCTCACGCCCAGTCAATTTGGCAACTGCACCTTGATGACCGCACGTGCATACACTCCGTTTTATCGCAACCCCCAGCCGGGTTATGTCAGTGGCGCCAACATCATCGATATGTCCGTCGTCGGTATATTGGCGGGGCTCTTGGAGAACGACAAGGCCGGCAACGCGTCCAGGATTGCGGATGCCTATCAACGTGTGCACAACGAGGTCGTGGTCATGTCGCAGGACAAGGTGGACGGTATTAAACCCGATGGTTCCTTCCAGCAACACACTGGCATCATCTACGACGGTGAGTTTATTGCAACATTCGTCGTGAACATGGGCTGAATTTGTGTTTAGGAAACTACGGAAAGGACTTGTATGTCTACATTCCATGGTCACTATCGTAGCCAACTAACACCTTTGCAGCTCCAACTCTCTGCTAGAGCTCGAGCTTCAGGCAGTTGGAACCCAGTTCCAGGCTAGCAAGGCCACCCAGGATGTCTTTGGCTCGCACATCGGAGGTGCCCAATGGATGACGTTCGCCAACACCCTCTCCAAGGTCGTTCACTGGGACTTTGTAAGCGCTCTTGTTTCAGACATTGCTGAACGAGTAGACTCACGACTTCCGTAGAGCGTTATCGGTCGCATGATCACTTTCCCCGTCGCGAACAATCAGTACGCATATAGTCTCATTTGCTTTGAATTTGGTCGTGTCTGACTGTCTTATAGAGCTTCTGCGAACCTCAAGATGGAGCTTAGCCAGGTCTCGTCCCTCGGAAACTCTTGGGGCCAGAAGGATCTTATCCAGTTTGGTGACGCTCTCGCCGATCCTAACCCCGCTACTGCCAACGCTGGAAAGCTCAACGGCAACCGCATGTTCTGGAACTCCGACTACATGGTAAGTTCTTGTATCTATCAAAGGCGAATACATCCCAAACTAACTCGACATGCAGGTCCACCGCACTGATCAAACGGTTACTACTCTCAAGATGCTTTCGACCCGTACCGCGACCTCTGAATGCGTCAACTCCCAGAACCCCTTTGGCTTCCATCTCGGCGACGGCGCACTGTACACCTACTCCACCGGCGCTGAGTACGAAGACATGTATGCGACCTTTGATTTCAACCTTGTCCCGGGTACGACCGTCGACTACGGCGCCACCCCCCTTGCGTGCAACACGACTCAACAGTACGGCGTCGACACCTACGCGGGCGGTGTGAGTGCAGGCGACTCCGGCATAGCGGCGATGCGATACACGAACCCGCTCACCAAGCAGTTGTCGTTCCGCAAAGCGTGGATATTCTTCCCGGATAACGTTCAGCATGTCCTCGTGAGCGGTGTCAAGTCTGCTTCGTCCGCCCCTGTGTTTTCGGTCCTGGACCAGCGGTTGCATGCCGGTGATATTGTACTCGATGGCGGGAACGTCGGGAGCGGAAACTACTGCGACGTTGTGAGTCTCTGGCACGCCGGAACGGGATACGTATTCTCTCCCGATCAGCATACGTCCGTCTCCATCGACGCGTCGACTAAGAGTGGGGACTGGAAGGCCATCGGCACCAGCACACTACCTGTCTCAACAAAGGACATGTTCGCAGCCTGGGTTGAACACACTCAAGACGGCCAAACCGCATCGGACGTTGTATACTCCATCTTCACCGCTACCGACAGCGCAGACACCTTTGCGGACAAAGCAGACAGGTCCACGCCTATCACGATCGCCAATACAAACGTCGCGAGCGCCGCTGTCGACTCTACGAAGCGTGTGCTCGGCGCTGCGTTCTGGAACGCCGGTGGAGGATCGATCTACGTTCCCCCTATGGGGATAACGATCACCGTTGACCAGCCTGTGGTTGTTTTGTTGAAGCTTACTGGTGCCGCCGGGACGTTCCAGGGCCAAGTGAGCGTTGCGGACCCTACACACCAGATAACAGAGGCGAACGTCAAGATCGCTCGGTCAGCAAAGGGACATCGTCGTGGTGAGGGATGTATTGGACACCATTGCCCGCCTGTCCGTCGCTTGTCGATTAACCCCGAGGCGAAGCTGAACTTCAAGCTCCCGACGGGTGGGATGGCTGGGTCTGGGATGATGAAGGAGTTCAAGATCTAGTTCGAACGTTTTCTGTCTTTTTCTTCTTCTTTTCTTTTTGGCTTCTGTGCTTATATGCGAACTTTTTGTACTCGTTTATTTTTGTTCTCGTCGACGCTGTCATTACATTGTCATTCTTACCGCCACCCGGCATGCCAAAATACACTAGCTATACCAGGCACAAAACAAAACGGTTTCATCGTGAAAATTATTTTAAGAACATTGTAAATACACCTTTCGATAAACCTCAAGTGATATCCAAGAATAAGAAAGAGAACCAGCCTTTGTTCGAATGAGGGAGATGTTGAATGACAAGGCCTTGGTAGTGGTGTGGTAATGCAATAAAATCGTAAAGATACAATGGCGTGGATGTTAGACACAGAGAGAGGAAATAGAAGGCAGGTTAAGTGCGTGCGAAGTAATAGGAGTGCTTCGCGCGAGCTAGAAAGTCGGTTTAGATGGATGTCAACATCTGTGCCGTATCCCTCCATCGAGATCAACCACGAGTCTCCGCCGAAATATCGTGCATACCACCCCCCACACAACAAGTCAGTCGCTGCCCACAAACCAACACAGCACGGAACACCAACTCACCATTGAAGAGCGCTTATTGACATAACATATAACTTCCGATATTCCAGTCGGCAAAAGTCGCCACGGCCTAAAAGCCCGTGAGGTGAGTCAGTGTGCCCCTCTCAAGCAAAATTACGGGCGCCGTCGAGCCGGGATATCCGTACCAGGGGGATCGGTGTTGAAATGACCTTGTGCCAGCCAATGAAGAGCGCTTATGTGGCCGAGAAATTGCCTTTGCCAAGACGGCGACATGCCCGAGGTCAGTATCCATTGCCATTTTTCAGGGCCAGAAGAGACTATCCTCGCCAAGAGCACGCCGCTCGATCTTACTGGACCCTGAACTAAGCGCCAGAGCTCCGAATGATATAACAATCTCAGACACCGGAAGCAGGTCTCAAAAGGCTCTTTTCTCGTACAACCATACCCGCTACGCGACGTTGTCGCACTCACATTCTTTGTTTTCGGCTACCATTCTTTGCTATCATGGGGCTCGGTAAACTTGTTGTCTCTCTTTTGACCACTGCGATCGTCTTTGGTGCCGACTTTGCCCGTGCGGACGACATTCAGACTATCTACGAACGCCAGTTGCCGTTTGCGGTTTCAGGTGCCAACAGCACTCCGTCCAAAGTCAAGTCCTAGTACGTACTGAACTAGCATACGTGTTAGACGACCCATGCTAACTTACACCCAGTCTCACTACCCTGCAAGCCGATGGAACCTGGGCAGCTGTCGACTACACAACTGGGTGTACCGCCCAACGTGCCAGCTGGCCTGCATCGCAACACTGGTCGCGAATCATTGTCATGGCTGCCGCATACCACGGCGGAGTAGACGGCGCGGACCAATATGTTAAGAACCCCGAGCTTCGGACCGCTATAGGCAAGGCGATGGACTACTGGTTCGCAAACGACTTTAGCACCATCGGTAATGGCGCCTGCATGGACGGCGGAGGGGTTGCCGGTGACAAGTGCCCATGTGGGACACCTGGTCTCTGGAATACCAACTGGTACAGGTATGTTGTGTCAACCGGGTGCTCTTCGGTTCGGCCGGTCATTCTGATGGTGTTTTTATCTTAGTAACATAATCCTGGTTCCGACCTTCGTTGGAAAGACCTGCGTTCTGCTTCGAGACGAGCTCACTCCTACTCAATACGGCAACTGCACGTTGATGACCGCGCGTTCGTATACCCCCTTTTATCGCAACCCACAGCCTGGTTATGTCAGTGGCGCCAACATCATCGATATGGCTGTCGTTGGCATCTTGGCGGGGCTTTTGGAGAACGACAAGGCTGGGAACGTGTCCCGCATCGCTGATGCTTACCAGCGTGTACACAACGAGGTCGTGGTCATGTCGCAGGACAAGGTTGATGGTATCAAGCCTGATGGTTCTTTCCAGCAGCATACTGGTATCATCTACGACGGTGAGTTTATTGCATCAGTCCTTCTCAACTTTGACTGAACTAGTGCTTAGGAAACTACGGAAAGGACTTGTACGTCTACATTGCATCGTCACTACTGCAGCCAACTGACCCCTTTACAGCTCTAACTCGTTGCTGGAGCTCGAACTTCAAGCCGTAGGCACCCAGTTCCAGGCTAGCCAGGCCACTCAGGATGTCTTTGGCTCGCACATCGGAGGTGCCCAATGGATGACGTTCGCCAACACCGTCTCCAAGGTTGTCCACTGGGACTTTGTAAGCGCTCTTGTTTCGGACATTGCTGAACGAATGGACTCATGACTTCCGTAGAGCGTTATCGGTCGCATGATCACTTTCCCCGTCGCGAACCTTCAGTACGCATATAGCCTCACTTGCTTGATCATAATTGGGTCTAACTGTTTTCCAGGGCTTCTGCGGACCTCAAGATGGTGCTTAGCCAGGTCTTGTCGCTCGGGAACTCTTGGAACCAGCCCGCCCTTAAGCAGTTTGGTACCGTCCTCGCCGATCCTAACCCTTCTACTGCGAACTCTGGAAAACTCAACGGTAATCGCATGTTCTGGAACTCTGACTACATGGTGAGTTATTACCCGCACCGAGGAGGGATCTATTTCGAGCTAACATGATACGTAGGTCCACCGTACAGACCGGACTGTTACTACCCTCAAGATGCTTTCGACCCGCACTGCGACCTCTGAATGCGTCAACTCCCAGAATCCGTTCGGCTTCCATCTCGGTGACGGCGCGGTCTACACCTACACCACTGGCGCGGAATACGAAGACATGTATGCGACCTTTGACTTTAACCTTGTCCCAGGCACGACCGTCGACTACGGCGCCACTCCTCTCGCGTGCGGCACCACCCAGCAATACGGCGTCGACTCTTATGCAGGTGGTGTCAGCGCAGGCGATGTCGGTGTAGCTGCCATGCGATACACGAACCCGCTCACCAAGCAATTGTCGTTCCGCAAAGCGTGGATCTTCTTCCCGGATAACGTGCAACACGTACTCGTGAACGGCGTCACATCCGCTTCGGCCGCCCCTGTATTCTCGGTCCTGGATCAACGTTTGCGTTCGGGTGATATTGTGCTCAACGGAGGTTCGACTGGGAGTGGGAACTATACCGAGGTTACGAAGCTTTGGCATGCTGGAACTGGGTATAGCTTTTCTCCTGACCAGCATACGCCTATCTCGATCGACGCGTCGACTAAGAGTGGGGACTGGAAAGCCATTGGTACGAGCACTCAACCCGTCTCGACGAAGGATATGTTCGCTGCCTGGGTCCCGCACTCCAAGAACGGCCAGGCCGCTTCAGACCTAGTATACTCTATCTTCCCCGCTACCGACAGCGCCGCGTCGTTCGCAGATAAAGCAGGCCGTTCCGCACCCATTACGATCGCCAATACAAACGTTGCGAGTGTTGCTGTCGACTCTACGAAACAATACCTCGGTGCGGCATTCTGGAACGCTGGCGGAGGGACGATCTACGTTCCCCCTATGGGACTGACGATCACTGCTGACCAGCCTGTGGTTGTTCTGCTGAAGCTTAATGGTACGGCAACGGTCCAGGGTACAGTGAGCGTTGCGGACCCTACACACCAGTTAACACAGGTGAACATCTCGCTCGCCCGGTCGGCAAAGGGACATCGTCGTGGTGAGGGATGTATTGGACATCATTGCCCGCCTGTTCGTCGATTGTCTCTTAACCCCGTGACGAAGCTCAACTTTGTGCTCCCGACGGGTGGGATGGCTGGGTCCGGAATGATCAAGGATTTTAAGATCTAGTTCGAACATTTTTCTTTCTTCAACTTTTGGTTTCTCTGCTGTGCTTATATGCAGACTTTTTTGTACTCTCTTATTTTGTTTTTGTTCTCGTCGACGCTGTCATTACAATGTCATTCTTACCGCCACTCGGCGTGCCAAAATACACTAGCTATACCAGGCACACAAACACTCGTCATCGTCATCGTGAAAATCATTTCAATATCATTGTACACGTTCAGATAAAACACAAGTGATATCCAAGAATAAGAAAGAAAACCAGCCTTTGTTCGAATGAGGGAGAGGGAGATGTTGAATGACAAGGCCGTGGTCGTGGTGTGGTGATGCAATAAAAGCGTAAAGATACAATGGCGTGAATATTAGACACAGAGAGAGGAAGTAGAAGGAAGGTTGAGGTTGAGTGCGAAGTTATAGGAGGGCTTCGCGCGAGCTGGAGAGTCGGTTTAGGTGGATGTAGACGTCTGTGCCGTATCCCTCCATCGAGATCAACCGCAAGTCACCTCCGAAATATCTCGCATACTAGACAACAAGTCAGTCACCGCCCATAAATCAACAACACAGAGGCAACTCACCAATCTCGACAAAGGCAGACCATACCCAAACCCAGCCATCGGCGCCCTAAAGTCACTCGCCTGGAAGTCCTGGTCCAAATTCTGCCCCTCCATAGTCGTGAACAGATAATTCCACACAAGGGGTACACTGCTCCTCGGAATCCCTCCTCCCTCGTCCGAGATCTTAATCGTAATGTCTTCTTTGCCCTCGACGACGATGACCTTGATTGGCGGGAGGGACTTTTCGGATTCGGGGCCGTATCGCTCGACGACGGCTCGCAGCGAGTTTTTGAGAAGCTCGAAGAGGATGTGGGACAGATGGCCTGGGACGTATGGGAAGTGGAGGTCTGGGGGGCAGATGAGTTGGACCGGGGGTCCTTTGAAGAGGGCGTAGTGTTCCTCGCACACGAAACGTGCGTTTTCGATCGCTTCGTGAGCAATGTCATGAACGTTCTAGGAGATAGGGGGAAAGAATGTTAGTGGTGACGTAGAGGTGCCTGGGGGGAGGTGGGGCGGAACTTACGGATTTAGTGCAGATGATTCCAACATAGTCGTTATGAGCTTCTTGAGTATTAAGGGCAACGTCTGTCGCGTGACGCTCAGTGCTAAGGTTCACTGAAGATAAGGCAGAGGGGCTCACGTTGTCCAATGAGGAACCGAATACCAATACGCGACATGTAGAACCTGTCCAACCAGCTCTGTACCTCGGTATCGAGCTCCCCAATATTTAGGGACCTCTTCCACTCGAGCACACCCTGCGCAACAGTCGTAACCTATTCGAGACACCGACCCATCAGTCTCAATTCGGCCTATCGGTCTAAGAGTACACGCACCGTCGGATCATGTCTCCGTTTGATCATTTCGAGGGCACGTGTAAAGTTCTTGTTATATTCGTACACCTCGGGTGGCCAAACCTCTGAACTCTGGGCAGAGCAGTACAGTCGTTGCATAGGGATGCGCATTTTGCTTGCGCCGTTGTTTGCGTTGACGGTTGCTTGGGAGCTCGCGTACCGCGAAGGGGCCATAGACCGAAGGAGCTTGGGCATGATAGGGTTAGCGGTCGCCTCTGGGAGGTGGGTGTTCTCAGGGGGCGGTTGGTTCAGGATATCGCGGGTCCGCTTGTCGAGGCGCGGGGTAGGGAATTCGATGAGTTCCTAAATTAAGAGGTTGAGCTCGCTATATCGGTATAGGGTACAGCAATAATAGACCTACCTGGAACGACTGGGCGTACCAGTACTTGACCTTTTTGATAGAGGGCATGTCGCGCAGGTTGTGCGGGAGCTCGTCGAGCTCGCGGATACGATGCGCCAACCGAACCGGTAACTCCTCTAATCGACCGGGTGTGAGCTACGATCTCGATGCGCCAACCCTCTACTCACCAGACAAGAACTGACTGGCCTTGAGCAACGTCCCCTGCGACGGGTTCCGCCCAAACAGCGCCATCTGCTGCAACGACACCCCCGTTTGGGGGAACGCAGCGAAATGATGAATCTTGTCCCATAGGCCAGAGCTGATTCGAAAGCCGGCGGACATGTTGAATAATGACTGAGCTGTCTGATAGTACTGCAGCTGGCTGTCAGTCCG